>PVIR01008989.1:0-54906 GCA_004026965.1 Petromus typicus | reverse complement strand
TTTTAGCCGGGCAATAAATCCATTTTCTATGCCCTTTGAAATGCATATAAATCTTCCTAAAAGCTTCTTGCTACCTTTTAGATCTGGGAAATATCTTTTTCTGGAACCTGGGGCTTCTCTTTGAAATCGTGCACATCAAGGAAGAGAACACTCTTGTGGTATGGGAGGGTGAGGCAGGGCCAGAGCCTAAATTCAGGGTGTGTCTTGGTCCATATTATAAAACTACCGCTTGCCCTAAGAGCAGGAGAAAGTTTACCTCCCTGTGGGTAAAGTTGACTTGCATCAGTACACAAAGGAAAGGGCAAGTGACAGGTAGAAAAGCAGCTGCTGATGAAAATAAACAAGGCCCACTTCACCTGCTGCCGTCCTCAAGGCTACCTCATGCTTTCGCTGACCTACTGATCCAGAGGGATGATAACTAGTGACCAAGCCACCAACAGAGAGGTTTATACCTAAGCAAACATCGTGGCTCATATACCAGATTCCTTCTCCACCTGAACTCACCTCTTTGGTGGACAGCTAGTCCTTTAGATCAACCCCATTTAAACTGAATAACCATAAAGTGAAGCAGCATATAATCTATGCCAAGTAATGCAGACCATCGCCCAAAAGAGGAGGAAGTATGCGGAACAGACAGAGGGGATTCCTTCGAAACGTCAAAAGAATTAAGTACAGAGTAGATGAGAATGATGATTCTTTTGAAAGAAATTAAGTAGAAGTCTTACAAAACAAGAACCCAAAAGAAACATAAACTCACTTCCTAAAGAGTAATAAAACCGAAAAAAAAAAAGAGTAATAAAACTGAAGCAGGATTTTTACGTGATCTAAAAGAGGTCACCTCAAGAAAACTAGGTAAATCTAGGTGAAATAATTCAAAAAAAGGAAAGTATTTTAATTTAAAAGTAGCCAAAATACAAGATAACTGAAAAGAGAGATGTGTTGCATAGACTACAAAAAAAAGAAATAAAATGAAATTTAAAAAGTACAGCAAACAAAGATTGAAGAAAAATAAGCACTGTCTGATGAAGTATACACAATGTGTCCATATGTGTTATCCTTGAGGAGAAACAAAATATTAGTATAAACTTTTCACTGAAGAAAGGCCTATCTTTAATTGACACAATGTTATTCCAGTATATGTGATAAAACAGCCAATACCAAAGCTTCTTGGTAAAATTATTAGATTTTAATAATGAAAAAATACATTATTGTCAATCACAAAATCATTGAATGTGACAAAGGTTTGAGGAAATATTAAAGCCAGCTAAGACTTCCACACTGAAATATTCAAGCTACAAGAAAATATCAAGTGTCTCACCAAGAGATGAATTAAAATGAGAGTGGCAGGAAGCAGTGATTTATTTAAGTGCAAAATTAAGACTTCAAATGTTAAAAGCTGGATCATCCTTTTGGGGCCAAATTTCTGCTGAAAGGGCTTTAAAAAACTACTTTTAAAAAGTTTTATACTGGCCATGGTGGTGCATGCCTGTAATCTCAGCCATTGGGAGGAAGAGGCAGGACGATCATGAGTTTGAAGCCAGCCTGGACAGCATTGCACATACAAGGCTGAGATTACATAGAAAGAGCCTGTCTCAAAAAGCAAAACAAGGGCCAGGGAGTTAGCTCAGTGGTTCTGGCTCCAGTCTTGCAAGCACAAGGGCCCAGGTTCCATCCCCCGGTAACTGCATACAAGCTGGGCTTGGAGACTCATGCCCAGCAGCAATCAGTACCACATATCACAGTGCCGGGCATGGTGGCTCATGCCTGTAATCCCAGCACTCAGGAGGCAGAGGCAGGAGGATTGCTGTGATGTGAGTTGAAGGCTGAGCTTAGGGCCAGCCTGAACTACAAAGCGAGACCTTGTCTAAAAAAAAAAAAAGAAAGAAAAAGAAATCTAAAATGTTTCAAACAATAAAGATAATATTTATCACTAAATTAACATTTTATCAAAAAAAAATCCAAGGAACAAGGTGAAGAATTCTAAACCATTTTTTTTCCTGAAGAAATTTTCCTCTTTGCACTAAAGCATTCTACAGAGAGGCAGAGCATACAGAAGCCAAAGATGGGGAATCCAAAGAAAACCTCGGCCCCCAAATTCTCTTCAGGAAAGGAAGAGCCAGAAAGACAGCTGGTGAATTCTTCACTGAAACACTCTAGAGAGCTTCTGGGAAAGTTGCCTGGGCATCAGCCTAAGAGGAAAAACAGAAGTGAAAGGGGAAGGGAGGAAGGAAGAAGAGAAGGAAGGAGGGAAGACATAAATCTCTGGGGTGGCTCACTAACAAAACAACCTGTGCTGACATCACCAGAGTTTTCAGGAAATCTTAAGCACTGAATAAGTTTTGAAGTTTTCAAAACTGGTAATGCTACACAAGATGGGTAGAAGCAAAGAGGAATCCCCAGTCTTAGATAAGAATCAAATAACTTATCAAGGGGAAGAAAAACTAAAAGCAGCATCAGCAAAAATCATTGCAAATAAAGGACAGAAAAAGTAATCACCAAAGCTGTCAGAGACGCTTTAACTAGAAGGTCTTGATTTTTGTTTTTAAAGAAGAAAAGATCATATTTACTATGTAGTAAAAACAAAACACCTGTTAGGGGGAAACTACAAAACGTAGCCTGGCAAATTTTAAAAATAACAGAATAAACCCCTTAGAAATAGAGGGAAAGCTGTAATCAAAACTGAAAATTTAATGAACAAGTTTGATATAAAATTAAGTATAGGTAAGAAAAATCTAAAATCACAGCAGAATGATGTAAAGTTATATAACATACACAAAAGAGTTTAAGAGGCCAAGTGAATAACGTAAGCTGATCTGACAAAGGATTGATTAGAATTCTGGAAAGTGAGAATTCTGGAAAGACTCTACCACTGAATTATATCCCAGCCCTGAAAAAAATCTTAAAAGCAGTTGAGGGGATAACTATAAAAAGGATAGACTTGATCTGATACTAAGGTATCTTCTCAACAGCAGAAGTCAGAAAATGATTTATTATATTATTAAAAATTAATGACCAGTCAACAACTTCTTTTTTCTTCTTCTGTACTGAAACTTGAACCCAAGACCTTCATACTCACCACTTTAAAAAATTTTTTTTTTTCATTTTAGGGGTAGGCATTTACCTCAATGTTTCTGGCATCTGCCTGGCAAGTGCAAGGTCCCTAGTTTGATCCCTGGTAATGCTGGGTGTGCTGATTTATGCCCACCAGAAATCAGCACTACACACCATAATGCCAGGCATCATGGTTCACGCCTGTAATCCCAGCACTAAAGAGGCAAAGGCAGGAGGATTGCTGTGAGTTCAAGGCTCACCTGAGCTACATAATGAGTTCATGGCCAGTCTGAACTACAAAGTGAGACATTGTCCAAAAAAAGAAAAAAATTATTTTGACACAGGTCTTGTCATCTTTCTGCTTTGACCTTTTAGGATTCTGGGATTATATTCTGTATCTAGTAAACACACACACAGATACACACACACACACATACACACACACACAAATATTGAAAAGATGAGGGTGAAGTAAAATAAATGTCTAAAACATGAAAGAGTTCATCACTAAAAGGCTAATAGAAGGAAATTTTAAAAAAATATTTGGTCAAAAGAAGAGCTATTAAAGAAAATGATACAAAGATAGACAATGTGACAAGAAATGAGAACATGTAAAATAAGTAAAGGTAAAGGATATTGACTAATGAAAAGAAAAACTGAGAGGCACTGTGTGCGTTTATCTCCCCAAAGGAGTATAATCATTATGTACTACAAGCATGTACTAATACAAAATAAAAACTTTAAAAATAGCTACAGAAATAAGCTTTTGCTTCTGCTCAGAGAGTAAACAGTCAAATTCATCAATAATGATTAAAGATAAATGTCTTGAATATTCCTCCTATCTCCCATTAGTTCAGGATGTGATGTTATTTGGAAACGTAGTATTTGCAGAGTCAGTCAAATTAAGATGTCACCCTGATCCAATATGATTAGTGTCGGTTATGGTTTTTACCTATATGCCCCCAAGCATAGTAGGAAGGACTTTTTAGAGATGGCTGGATCTAGGGTGTTTGACTCTGGAAGTAAGAGTATGATGCTGATTACTACATGAGTCCACTGAATGCTTTGGCATAGTTCTGGGTGTGGATGATGGGAAGCACACTCTAGGTGTGGGTGGCATTAGCCAAAGGGCAGGTAGCAGGGATGGGTAGAAAGGTATAGAAAGAAAGCAGGACTGCTGCTTCTTTTTTGCAACCTCACAGCTTAGCTGCCTCCTGCCTGCCTTGGGCTGTTTTTTCCTCTGCAGTGTCCCTCTTGGGGACACCTTGGAGCCAGCCAGCTATGAACTAAAACCTTTACAAATTGTGAACTAGAATAAACCTTTGCTTCCTGAACTTTGGGTGTTGAGTATTTTGTCTCAACAATCAGAAAAGTAAGTAAAACAGTGTTCTTATAGAAACTTTGACAGAGGCACATACAGAAGGAAGATGATGTGAAGAGACAGAGAGAACACTAAGCAAAAGTAAAAATAGAGTTATGTTGTCACCTGTAAAGGAAAACCGTGAACTCTAGAAGCGGGAAAGGGAAAGAAAAGACCTTCCTGTGCAGAAGCTGTAGGAGAATGACACTGGCCCCTTGATTTCAGGTTTCTACCTCAAGAACTATAAAAGAGGAAGTTTTCATTGCTTAAACCATCCTCCACTGTATGTTTTCCTATCCCTAGGAAATTAGTAATGACCAAGTGGAATTTATCATAGAAAAACAAGGATGATTCATGATTTGAAAATAAAATAGTTTATTATGCCAAAAGACTAATGAATAAAAACTTCTTGATGGGGCCAAGGATTTATCTCAGTGGTTCTGGCACCTGCCTTGCAAGAGCCAGGGCCTGGGTTCGGTCCCAGGTAACCACATATGACAGTGCTGTGTGTGGAGACTCACACCCATCAGCAATCAGAACCACATACCATAGTGCCAGGCATGGTGGCTCATTCCTGTAATTCTAGCACTTGGGAGGCAGAGGCAGGAGGATTGCTGTGAGTTTGAAGCTGAGCTCAGGGCCAGCCTGAACTACAAAAGGAGATCCTGTCTCAGAAAAGGAAAAAAAAAAACCTCTTCACGATCTCAATATATACACAAACAGTATCTGAAAAAAAATCACATCAACTAATAAAAATTTTCAGCAAACCAGAAAATGACAAACATTTCATCCACTTAATGAAGAAAATCCATGTAAAACTTGCAGCAAATATGTTTGTGAATAGCTGAATGTGTATTTTGCTAAGACTGACAAAAATACAAAGCCATCTTTTCTTATTTCTTAGAATATCATCCTAGAGGATTTATTCAATATATGAAGGTGACAAAAATAAAAAGCAAAAAGAAAGGATATAAAGAAATAGAACTCTTTTTATTCACAAATACATGATACCATGTGTAAAATACTCTGAAAATCTACACTAAAAACTGTTCTGAGCTGTGTATTCTGGCACACACCCTAATCCCAGCACCTAGGGCTATATAATGTATGTCTCAATTAAAAAAAAAAAACTGTTCTGGTGTAACATGCAAAGAATTCACAAGGAAAATCATAACAATGAGCAAACATCGTCCTTCTCAGGTTGTAACCAGAGAACTAAGTCACAGGAAAACTGCTGCTTTAAAAACTGTAAAGGAAAATAAATACAGAGAATCACAACTTATCTCTGTGGCCAGGAACTAGCACAAAAATTCAATGAATAAGTAAAAACAAAAAACTATTAAAATTAATAAAATAAAAAAAGACACGCTGTATGTTATCTACAATAAATGCAGTAGAAACATATTCCCTGCTAACACTAATTGAAAACTAGAGCACCCATGTTAATTTTGGACCAAGAAGATTCAGGAATGAGGGAAATCATCAGGGTTAAACAGTATCACATAACGTTAGGAGGGGTCGAGTTTCCATGCAGACAAAATAGTACTGAATATGTAAGTACTTAAAAACATCAAAATACATAAAGCAACAGTCAATAGACAAGAAGGATTCTAGAGAGATGGTAAAGCAGAACATACCATATAATACGCACTAGCAGAGTTTGTCCTGTGTGACTGTTTTAAATAGTGGGGTCTACTGAGGGCTTTTAAAAAAGCTCTTGGTCATAAGCAGCATTATTTGCCTTTCACAGCATAGCACTGTACCTGCTACTGACCTCCCAGTGGAAGACAGCTGTGCATTTGTGCACAGAGCAGCCCAGGTGCAGCTCACAGGAGCCAGGCTGGACAGGAAGGACCTTGCATCCATGTGTCCAGACCGTACCTCGATTGCTGACTGCTGCTTCTAGCCATAGAGGAGTAGATTATAAATTGGATGGGCCGTGTGGTGTACTTCCCCTCATCATGGTAAGCCCTTGAGCTGAAACTACTTCTAAGAGAGCTAAATGCCCTTTTTTTGCAGCCCTTAATTTGTTTTCTGTTTTCTAACCTAGATACTCAAGACTAAATCATTCCAAAACCAATGTATAGATGAGGAACAGTAGAAAGTGACAACCCAGGCTCGAGGGAAGGATCAGTCTTTGAGAAGGCCTTAAGTTTATGTCTCTGGCTAATGCATATATGAAAGTACTGTACCCTTCAACTTAGTCAGGCTCAAACACAAATTAAAAAAACATTAGCATCAGGCATGCTGGCACACACTTATAATCTCAAATCTTGACAGGTTGAGGCAGGAGGGTAGCTGCAACTTCTAGGCCAGCCTGTGCTACATAGTAAGTTCAATGCCAGCCTTGGACAACACAGCAAGAGCTTGAGTATTTTTTGTTTGTTTGTTTTTGAGACAGGGTCTCACTTTGTAGTTTAGGCTGGTCCTGAATTCAGCCTTGAATTCTGCAATCTTCCTGCCTCTGCTTCCCAAGTGCTGGGATTACAGGCATGAGCCACCATGCCCAGCACTGTGGTATGTGGTATCGATTGCTGATCAGTGTGAGTCTCCACACTTGGTATTGCTGTATGTGGTTACTGGAGATCATACCTGGGCCCTTGTGCTTATAAGGCAGACACCAGAACCACTGAGCTAAATCCCTGGCCCAAAACCCTATTTTTAAATAAATGAATCATAAGCATGGCAATACCAAAGATTGGCAAGGATAACAGGAAGCAGAAACAGACATACACAGGAAGATATGAAACTTGATTTTAAAGAGAGCAAGTTTGGGTTGCACGTGTCCTGTGATTTAGGATGTCCATTTAAAGTTATGATTTTAAATATGTCACACATCTGTTTAAGAGATATGAACAAAAATGTATATTTCTACACAGTAATAGTGAAGAAATGGGAAAACCTCATTACCCATCAGTAGAAGAACAGTTAAATAAAATCTATTCTAATCAAGTGATAAAATGTCACGGGCACTAAAAACATATTGATAAACAGATAGGTCTCAAACACCTGGTATGAAAAAAAAAAGCATGCATGAACTATACTGATTCATTTATGTAAACTTTTTAAAAATCACACTTCTAATCTTATGTATTTCTTACAGATATGTACATTTATAGATCTTTAAAATAAGCTAAAATCATGCACAGCACATTGATACCAGTAGCTTAGTGTCCAGCGGCAAGAGGAATGAGCTTTGGGGCCATGCCTAAATATAAGTTTTGCTTTTTAAATTTTAATTATTAATTTCTTGTGGGGAAAGGCATAGAGAAAACTGAAAGCAAATATAACACAATGTTACATATTCAATGTTACCTACTCAGTGTTACACACTCCCCTTTAGAAATACGTACACCAATTAGATTGAATTGGCAGCCACTTCTTCACAGAGAAATGGTATACTAGCACCAAATAGTGTCCAAACTGATAGTTTTTGAACAGTTTGAAGTACATACGAGGTTATCATTTCAACTCCTTATTTCTCTGGTCATTTGGGACAGAAGACACTGATGACACTAAATGCCTATCTCATAGGATTGGTAAGAGTCTATTCAAAAGACACTAGCTTACAATGAAAAGGGAGGCATTCCCCCTGCCCTGGTGAGCCTGGGATCTTTGAGAATGTGCCCCAGTTCAGTTACAAATTCAGTTGTAGAGCAGCAACCTGCTTAAAGGGACAGCAAAACAGAACACTCACCAGTTGGGCTGGAGAGACCACTTTGGATTGGAAAATTGATTTGAGGTTAAAATCTGTGCTGTTGCTACACAACACAGATAGCCCTAAAAACCAGATAGCACCCCTTGAGCTTCGCCTGGAGTGAAAGTAAACCTCCCCAGCCAGCTTGACTCTGAAGGTTCCGACAGTTGGGCCTCCTCACGTCCCCTCCACCTGCCCTTCGGAGCCAGGCCTCCAGGCTTCTGTGCTTACAATTCGCAGGCTGCTTTCACCTCCATCCTTCCAGCCCAGCATGTGGAGAGTCATCCAAGAAAACCAGACACTGAGAAGTTCAATCATCTTTCTTCCAGGTACTAAAAGCATGTAAAGTGTCTTACCAAGGAGCAGGCACACCACAGGATAGTACCTCACTTGACGCCTGTGTTAATCAACCTGATTTAGCCATTCTATAATGTACAAGTTTTTCAAAAGAGCATATGTATATTATGACTATGTAATTTTTACTTGTCAGTTTTAGAAAAGGTGGAGAGAATACAATCAGTTTTGTTGCTACAGGAGAGAAGACAAATTTCTAACTTGAAACAAATTAATATAATATAATAATGTTATTCACATTGTATAAACTTCACAGCTGAGACTCAGAAAGATCAAATCTACTGATCTAGTCTTTCTTTTTTAAATTGATTTTATTGGTATATTTTATATATACATTATGATCATATTGAACATTGAAAGTTTGTACCAGTACATGACACATCTGAGTTTCATTTTTACCCATTCCCCTATCTTTCTACAAGACCTGGATTTTTCTTGAAGCAATTATCATTACTGAAATAATCTTAAAACATTTCCATAATGCCTAACACATTTTAAAAATAATATACCTTCAATAAATGTTATATATATATAACATTTATATATATATAACATATATATATATGTATGTATATATATATATATATATATATATAAATTTCTTTTTTTTTGAGACAGGGTCTCGCTTTGTAGTTCAGGCTGGCTCTGAGCTCAGCCTCAAATTCACATCATAGCAATCCCCCTGCCTCTGTCTCCTGAGTGCTGGGATTACAGGCGTGAGCCACCACACCTGGCACTGTGATATGTGGTGCTGATTGCTGCTGGGGTGAGTCTCCATGCCCACTATTGTATGTGGTTACCGGGGGATTGAATCCATGTCCTTGTGCTTGCAAGACAGGCACCAGAACCACTGAACTAAATCCCCGGCCCAGTAAAACAATTTTACAACCTGTGTTACTTCTACTTCAACACACAGTGATGACTAACAACATGTATGATGAGTATGCCAAAAATATACTGCAGCTTTGATACACAGATTAGAAATACAGAGCAATGAGAACAATTTTTGGAAACTTTATATGCACTCTTTAAAAACTCAAGCTAAATAAGAAATTAAATGATAAACTAGAATATACTTAGAAGAATCATCAGTCAACAGAATTTCTTGTTATCCAAATCTGCGGGATGCAGCCAAAACAATTGTCAGGGGATGAGGGCACACCACAATAGGCAATGGGAGTGAAATCTTTGAGAGGTGGGATTGGGGCTGGTTTTCTCCAGACAAAAGCACTGCCCAAGCCCTGACCTCCAGAAGTCCTCCCTCTGCTTCACCAGGGTCCTTCAGAATAAGGACACATAACACTGAACCTGGGAAGGACAGAATCTAGCATGTATTAGCATTTCAGGCTGTGCCATGAACATCATAAGGACATCAAGAAGGACATTTTAATTTATAGTGCATAGCAAAGGCAATTTGTCACTACTCTTAAATTAAGTACATCAACTTAATGGTGATCAAGAATGTGTACTTGAAAATGGATACGCCTAAATCAGCCCCTGAATTTACAGGTTTGATTATATTTTCTGGATTTTTTTTCTCAGCCTCAAATTTACCATCTATACAATAAGCATGCCATTTATTGCTGTAGGTTGTTAGAAAGAGGAAATAAGACATGTGTAGAGCCCTTAATCTAATCTCCAGTTCATATTATATATTCACTAATATACTTGTTACTATGTTTCATGCCATTTCATCTCCACAAAATGGGTAAGTAAATTGTCTAATGTAAAAAAAAACAAAACTGGAATCCCTGCATGCCTGATTTAATCTTGACTTTGGGGCTCTGTGTACAAAACAATTTATAAACTCAGTATACATAAATATAATTACAAGGCTAAACATATATGACCATATGTTTTGGGTCTTTTTTTTGCTCTGCCCCTTTTCTCACAACCACTCACAGATTTTTAACCCTATTCAACTCTCTGAGTATATGATGAACCAAAATGAGCAATTAATTTTAACACTAATATCCTAAGCCCGGTCTTGACACTGAAATGCTAATACTGGCCTCACAGCCATCTTTGGCAATCCAGATCAAACAAAACATTGGGATGGATGCACTGCCATTTCTATGCCATCAACCACACAAAGTCAAGAGGGAAAATAGTACAAAAGTAATATCAAAGAGTTCTTTGTTGTGTAGTTTCTGAAATCTACTAGTTCTCTAATGATATATTTATATTATGTTTCCTATGGGAATTGCAATTAATTACCACTAACCTGATGGCTTAAAACAACAAAGATGTGTTCTCTCAGAGTTCTGACACCCAAAAGTCAGGGCCCCAAAATCAAAGTGTCAGCTGGAGAGCCTTACAATCCGTTCCTTGTCCATTCCACCTTCCAGTGGCTCCTAGCATTCCTTGGCTTGTGCTCATGCTACTCCACTCTGCCTTCACCTTCACGTGGCCTTTCATTCATTTTCTCTGTGTCCAGTGTCCCTCCCCATTTTGAAAGGACACATGTGGTTTTATTTAGGCCCACCATATAATCTGAGATAACCTACCTATCTCAAGATTCCTAATCACATCTCCAAAGGATCCTTTTCCAAATAAAGTAACATCAGGAGAACCAGATATAAGACATGATGTCATTTGAAGGGATCATTTCTCAGCCTACTATAGTGGTCTCTCCTTTCCAAAGCATGGTCATTCCATACTCCATCAGTCTTATTTCTAATATGAAAATATCCCCTCCATGCACAAACTTTACTATGATCTAACAAGAAATGCCTGAAGGCTCACCTGTGACCCCCTAACATAATCTAATATTGCTTCCTCCCATGTCTCTTCATGCAGCAGAGTCAGTGGTTGCCCACTGTCAAAACACAGGATGTCTGTCTGAGGAGTCTTCCTTTCACATATTCAACTCCAATTAACTTCGTTTCCCCTACACAACACTTAGGCAGATTTGTACATCATTGGCAGTATATTTAATGTCTTTAATATGTATAGAACAGGCTGGGAGCAGAGCTTAGAGGTAAATCTCTTGTCTAGAGCCCATGAAGCCTTGGGTTCAATCCGCAGAACTATAAAAAATAAAAATAAATTTAAAAAAATAAAAAGCAGAAAAAGTCCCATAAATGATCTCTGTGGGAAGACAAAGGCTGAAAGACCTGCTCAGCTGACTGCTTGGTGGAGTTAATATCTGGCCCTCAGTCTCAAAAGCTACTATAGCTATGATTCCCTACATGTAATCTGTGGTCCAGTCCATCATATATAAGTTTGCAGACCCTGTAAGTTTTGTAGCGCTGTCTACATTTTAATGTCTGGTATCATTTATATTTATTTATTCAGGCAACTTTGGATTCTGCTGCAAATCTAGTCCAAAAACATGAACAGGAGTTTCAATATACCTTAGGGTTGTTATACTAGGAAGAATAGTAAATTTTAGATTCTATCCAGAGAAGTTTATTTCCCAATTTAACAAAAAGACAATAGAATATAATAAGGATCAAGTCAGAAAAATGTGCCTTTAAGTTATTGCTGATTTAGTAACCAGAAATACCAAACCTAGAAGCAAAATACCTCATTTCAGATTTCAGATAGCATTGTCATTCACTACCCTATGATCTCTGGCAACTTACTTTACCTCCTTGTACCTCAGTTTATCATCTACAAAATGTGGTTAATAACAATACTTCCCTGAAGGTATAAGCACTTTAAATAGAAAACCACACAGAAGTACTTTTGACCACGAATACATACAGTGTTACACCACTGGGCTAATAACACCTTGACTTCTCACAAGCTTATTCTCTTCATATGAAAGAGTGGTCATGTTGGACTTTGCAAGCACCGATTTACAACACCTGAAAATTCATTCAGTAAATATTTGGACTAGATAATCTCTAAGTCATGGCCATGTTGACAGGTAAGGACTGTGATTGAGTGCTGCCTCCCTGATGGGCACTGAAACAGAGTTCTCTGCACCAGAGCCAAATTGTCCCGTCCACAGGTCTGTTATCAGGAGGCCACCCTGCCCTAGACAGCCAGGTATGTTGTGCCCAGATTTGAAATGCGGTGAAACACGCTCTTTGCCTCTCCTTCTTCCTAAGTCTTATTTCTTTTCTTTTAAACACACTTGTTCCAGTGTTTTGCACACTATGAAGTAAATCTCGCAAATTAGTTAACTGAGGCATGGAGAGGTTTTATCACTGGCCTCAGGTCACTAGCCCAGGGCTCTTCCATTGTTGGAGTGCAACCCTGCTCAAACTGTCTGCTGCCTGCTCACATTTTACCCCCATGGTAGCTAGTGCAGAATAGAGCCAGGTAGGCCCAGAAAGGTGTGAGCCCAGCAATGCTGTCCACTGAGGGGTTCCCTGTGCCTTCACTGACACAGGAAGTCCTACAACATTCCAGGACTGTGAAGGGGTCCCCAACTGCAGTTAGAGCCTCTGTTATTCAGCATTGTTACTTAAACCCCGCTTATACAGATCACCTGAGACTGAAGAGGTCAAGCCCTTAGCCAGCGGCCCAGTCAGGTTTCAAACCCTGCGTGAAAACCAGATCTGTCTTCTGCTATTCCAGGAGAGACAGAATCAGTCGAGCATTTCATCAAAACTCTAAAAACAGAAATTCCATTAGACTGAACTTATACTTCTCCTGGGTATACTCTCAAAAAAGAGTTAAAGTCATCAGACTGTAGTGATACATGCATAAACATGTTTATAGTCAAGCAATTCACTAAGCTCTGAAATTAGCTAAGCTCTAGAAACCACAGGAAACAGTTTTTAAATTGAGTTTTTAATAACTCTGAAGACTCAGTGCCTCTGTCTCTAAGAAACGAGAAGTATTTTAGATAATATTTTTCACTTATGTTTTACTTCTGGGCCTGAAGGTTTGGGGTTAAACACTGTCAAAGTAAAATTGCTCAATAATTAAAGAAGTGAAGCCTACAAATAAGATGATCTTCAACTGCTCACAAAGCAAAAAAAGTCAGCTCTTAGTCTGGGCTGGTCTCTTTATAGTAGGGGATAATCCTCAAAGCAGCTGCAGACCAACATCTATAATCAGTGTGCTCTGAGCCAGGCCCACAGGGCTCCAGAGAGCCTCTGCTATGGAAACAGCCCCAATGAGAATAAAGTTGTACTTAAATATGCCAATGAAAATTCTGTAAAACTCTTGGAGTTTTACTTAAAATGAGAAAAATATCATAATAGTACTACTAAGAAGGATAAACATTAAAAGAGAAAATTTAGATCAGAGGTCCACGTGGACATGAACAGTAGCTTCAAAATACTGGCTTTTTTATATTGGATTAAGAATAAATTTACTAATTTTATGTACAGAAAACTCAAGAGTACCCTTAGCCCAGTTTAGTGGTGAGGTCTTTAGCCACTGCTTTTCCAGCTTGACAATCCGAGCCACAGGTTCTGCACCCAGGATATTATTTCCCTAGAGACAGTGGATGTCATCAGATATGTCATTCTAGTTGATTCCAATGGCTTCCCCCAGCTTAGCCAGAGCTCCTTGGTCTTCCAAGTTGACTTGTGTAAAGGCAACAGTGGTGTACATCTTCCCATAAGCTAGATGTCTTCGCCTTGTGCTACAGTGAGAAGCCCACACCTGGGGACACAGGACAGGCAGGAACACAGCTAGAAATAAGAGATAATTAGCTCCTGAGGGTGTTCTGACCAAAAATAGTCATCTAAGAGCTACCTTGGTAGAAGCTACACCTCTCAAATATTGTGTACGTATTTTCTTATCATCATAGAGCTTGTCCAAGTTTCTGCACACTGCATCACAGACATGACCTGTCTGGACCCAGCTGGGCAATCAGTGTGATGGCTACAGACATCCCTGTGTGCCTCATGTTTCCCAAATATAAATTCATGTATGTGATTTGATGAGACGAGACTGCAAGAGCTGTGGGAGCTTTGTTTGTTTTGGTAGATGAAAATGAAAAAAGATGATGGAGAACAAAAAGAAAGACTTAAGAGTTCCAGCTCTGTGGATAGGCTTGGAGCTTTTTAGAAAGACTTTATGTCCAGGAGATAACCAAGCTGCTTTCATTCATTCATTGCAATTTCCTAAGCAACTGCCAAGTGTTGGCACAGTTCAAATGCTGGCAGTGACTCCAAAGAAACTCCATCTACTTCTCTGCTTATGCTGAGAAGTGCTGCTCCTGTGTGGGCAGGCTTCTGGTGCAGGACAGGCCCCCCTTCCCCACAGCACGTGGGCCCTGAGCTCCTGCATGACCAGCATGGGAGGAGGAGCCTACAAAGACTCCATCATCTTGTCTGCCTACATTGATGCTTGGGCCCTGACCTCTCATGGGACTGGCATGTGGGGAGGAACCCTCAGAGGTTCCATTTATGTGTCTGCACACACTGAATAAGTGAGGGGGAAGTGCTGGGACTTAGGCAGAGGCCTCCCTCTGGTGTGCGAATGCCATGTCTGCCACAATGAAAAAACACTTGCTGCAAGTGTGAATTTCTTTACTCTTCGCTGTTGACAACAGCCATTGGTGAGTTAGTGGAGTCAGATCTACCTGCAGAACCCTGGACTCCTGCCGAGTTCAAGCCTGCAGGAGTTCACTGATCTTAACTCAGGCATTAGAGCCCAGAACCTAGACAGGGTGACGGCTCTCTCCCGGTGACTAGTCAACTCTGATCTGTGTGCTACTACTCATACGATCTGCAAGCGACAGAAGATTCAAACCATGGAGGGTCTTTTTGGTAGTGTTTTGGGCTTTGTTTTTGTTGCTTTTTTGCTATTGTTGTTCTTTTTCTTTCTTTCTTTTTCCTAACATTTTTTCAACAAAAAAAGTAGAGACAATATTTACACTCATATAAAAGCAAGAAGAAAGAAAAGAAAAAAACAAAGCAAGGAAACAAACAAACAAAAATCCACTTTAAGATGTATCTCTGCTGTCACTGGTGGACAGAAGGGACAGACAGAGGCCAGATCCATGTTGCTTTATCTCAAACGCCAGCAGTAGAATTATGGCGGAATGGTAGATAATCCAGCAAACCTGCAGCTTTAGTTCCACTGACGTTCAGGCTGCTTCTAGTTTCTGGCTTTGAGGCTAGGACTTGAGTTATTCAGTTGTTCTTGTTTTCACTCTGATCCACTTACACACACACACACACACACACACACACACACACACACACACACAGACTGCTATTTTTTGTTATATATATACCTTAAAGATGAACAATCCCTAAATTTACACAGAGAACACAGAGAGACTTAACAGTTTATACATAGTTGTAAATACATGTTCACATACTTGCTGTTGTTTTGTTTATTTTTTATTGGTATATATTTGAAATACATAATAATTATACTTATTGTGTACAGTGGGTATGTGATATTTCTTAATTCTTTTATTACACCCTTTCCCTTCCCTCTCTCCCCTTTCCTTCCTCTCTTAGAATTATATATATAGAACATATATATATGGTTTTTTACTATTTGTAGACATGATTAGCATGCTGTATATAGGAACTTGGTTCATGTACACAACATCTCATAATCTCCTATGTTTTTAGCTCATTTCTCTCCCCTCTTCTCCCAGTTCCTTTCCCATATGCCAAAAATCTATCTCTCTATTTCCTAATATATATCTTTTAGTTATACGCTGGTTTTCTCATATAAGAGAAACCATGCAATATTTAAGACAGTGTGTCCAATTTATTTCATGTAACATTATGACTCTTAGAGCAAATGTCCCCAGTCCAAATACCAAGAGTCTAGCTGCCAACACCTTGTAAATGCTTATGCCCTCCCCGAACATGCAGTCCTTTGATCAGGGCACCATCTAGGAATAGGTTAAGTACTTACATTCTCCTTTGACCTGTGAGTAGGCCACAGAGCTTCTGTTTAAGACATTTTCTGGGAATCCTATTTGCTGTAGCCACACAGAACATTCAGGTCATCTTTTAGGAAGCTGGATCCAAAAAGCTCTCCTTTTCCATCCCATGACAACTCTCAGAACTGAGGAACTTTAGGACTCTTCAGAATGAGGTGGACTCCATCCTTTTCCTTCATGTTGGCCCTTGGAGGATAAGAAGATCCATCTCTCTTTGAGTAGGGTACCATGTCTATTCAGTAGAAAGTGAAACTCTTGACTGAAGGTCAAATGCACCTGCATCCCAGATTCATCAGGCTGAGCTGCAGAGACCATGATACACATATTGTATTAATGCATGGAAGAACTATAGTGGATAGGAAAAAAATTTAAAGAGTCTTTTCAATAGTGAATGGTATGCTCCACTGAAATCTACAATTATGGAAGAACATCGTATGCCAAGGTAGACTTTTGCCATTTTCTTAAATGTCTACCAACAACCATATATCTCTTTATAATCTGAACAAATTTTAGAAAATAATCATTTACACGCACACATGTATTTTTTAATATGCAGAAAAACTGAAAGTATTTTTGTTCTCTCTTTTGTGTATAGGACTGAGGTCCACAAATCAACAATTTTCTATATAGCCAAATGCTTAGTTTTCAGTTATGTGGGTGAAATCAACCTTCATGCTCTGCCATTTTTGTTTAAAAACTTAGTCAAGGATCCCGGGATGTATCTCAGTGTTACTGCTGCCTGCCTAGCAAGTGCAAGCTCCTGAGTCCAATGCTTGGTAATGCAAAAATAAATAAATAAATAAAAATAAAAATTGAGTCAAACACCCTTAATATTTATCACCAGGCAAAATAAATATTCAAATCAAAAAGACGTGATGTTTTATAGAAATCCATTTGGTTTTGCTCTATAAGTTTTTAGAGGCTTAAAACAGCTAGGTATCAAAACTGTAACAATATAGTTCAATTTTTATTTGAAAGCGTGAAAATTTTAAAGATTTGACACCTCAGAACACTGATTAATTTTTTTCTTTTATCGAATATTAACCATAATGTGACAGAGATAAACACTATACTGAATCACTTTGACTTGTGGCTGCTTCGTTATCTATTATGACTGCATATTGTGAATATCTGAGCTTTTTAAAGATACAGTGACTTAAAACAAAGCCTCAAATTACATTTTCTACGAATGGAAATAATATAGGCTGTGAATGCTAAAAGTTCATTTATATTATCTACACCACCACAAAATGGTAGACCTACTGAATCCCTCAAATCCCAGATGTCAAAACCAAAAGTCCTTAGCGGCTTCTACCAGTAGAGGGCAGCTCTCTTCCTAAAAATTGTCTACTGGGCGCTAAACTGCGCCCTGGAAAAATATTTCAGAACTTTTATTTACAGATATTAAAACAGCTTTTCAAAGTTTCTAGTTGGTGTGTTTTTTGTAATAACATGTATATGTGAGCATTATTACATTTTAAAATTTGTGAATAACTATATGCACATGTATTTGGACTCTGTACCAAAAAATGTCAGTAGAAGTAATGTACCGTCAAGAAGGGTTAGTGGTCATGATTCTAAATTTGTTTACGCCAGACTATGTACTTGCACTTTCTCAAATTCAGCGGTCTATAATCATTTCGGGGAAGTTCCTTCCTTCCACATTCAACATATATTTTTAAAATATCCACTATGTCCCCACCTCTTATGAGGTCCTGAAAATACAGTCAGGGGCAAAAAATTTTTCCTGCCTTTATGAAACTTTCTATCTCCTAAACAAAGATATTGAGAAAATAAACGCAAAATACATGTTTTTAAATCATATTGTGTAAAAAGGCCAGAGAGAATAAAATTTTGAAAAAGTACTGAGGCTGAAAGCTAAAGCAGGAGCACGAATTGGCCGAGAGAAGGGGCAATCTTTGTCATGGAAACAGTACTAAAGTGTCAGCCCAAGATAGAACTTGTTTCCCTACAGGACAGAAAACGGTTTATGTGACTGGAGCCCACGATGACACATAGGACTATCAGGACTGATCGTACATGGCTAGAGATAATATTAAGGGTTTTTATTCTACAATGCAGTGAGGAAGCCAGGTACAGGTTTTAGTCAGGAGTTAGAACTCAAATCATTTACTGAAGTCCCATTTCAATTTTTCCCTACATTGCCTAAAAACTGTCGGCCATCTCTAGCACTACAGAGTTAGATTTCAAAAACAGATTTTTGAAAGCAAAAGCAAGTAAGCATACTTCTGGAACTGACAGATTGGAAGTTATACTTGAAGGGCCCGGGCATGTGCTGCCTTGAGCAGTTGAAAGGAATCCTGGGCTCTGTGCCTCAATGCCCTAAGCTCCAAACCGCGCCCCCTCTCCGGCCACGCCCAGAGGCGCCACAGACACACGCGCGCCTGGAAAGTACTGCTCCAAATCAGCCCAGGCGAGCACGCGCACGCACGTAGACTGCGCGCTCACTCACACTACGCGCGGAGCCGCAGGACCCTACACCGAGATTGGCCCTTCTGGGCCGCCGTCTCCTCTCCGAGGTCACGGGTCGCGGGCGTCTCGGTGGTTCTGCTGGTCGGTCCAGTGGCTGGAGATCTACTGGGCCCTGGAGCGCCTGGACTTGGGAGGATGCAGACGTTTCAGACACCTACCCCGGCCCCTTCTCGCCCTCCTCCCGGCGGGCCCTCGGATTTCGCTTCGGGACGCGAGCCCCGCCGGCGATGAAGCTCCGAGGCTGTGGCTGTCGCCTTCCCCCGTGCTCTCTCTCGCGTTCACCGCGGGTGCCTGGCATCTGGCAATCTTGTGTGTGTCGGGAAAGGGGGGTGGAGGGGTAGATAAAAAGGGAAAAGGACCTGGAAGATGAGGCTGGCGCAAGAGGCGAAACCGAGAACACCAGAGATTTCGCGCAGCGTCCAGCATACCTGTTGAGTATGTCAGCCCACGAACTTTGTTGTACAATAAGTATCACGCTCCCTAATTTTTTAAATCTCTGCTTTGTACTGGAACCCCTAAGCCATAGACAACCCACCCTTCCCTCCTCCCGACCGGTGGACTGATGAAAGAAAAATAACCCCGTTCTTGGGGTCCCTTAGCGGAGGATTAGACCAAATTCTAGAAGCTTACTCAATAGCTTGCAGGGTAGGTTAATGGTTAAGAAAGTTATCCAAGAAAATATGGCCAACAAGTGGCAAGGTTAAATTTCAGATCCAGATCGCTTGGACTCAGGCTGTGTCGAGGACAGAGATGCTAGACCTTTTTTGAAATGATTAGCTCCAGCACTAATTGAAGCCAGTGCTAAGGAATAGAGGAGCACGCCAAACAAGGAATTGAAAAATAAAGGTGGAATTCAGTAAATGATCCAAGATGACTGTCCCTGAGGTTCAGTTAACACATCCACATCAAATGAGGCTGGATCTCCTGCTGCCCGGGGTCCCTCAGCCCTAACACCATAAGAATTGTAGAGAGTATAAACTGGTCGTTTGCGGGCTGCCATCAGAGCATTAAAATCATGTTTTCTAGTCAGTAGAGACTTTCAGATTGCTGTGCGTGAATGCCACAGCTCCAAGGTGAAGTGACCTCATCATTACTAATGCAAAACTAGATTGTATAAAGGAAAACTGGAGCGAGGACTGAGAAATGCACATGATAGCAAGGGAGATGACTGTGTCCTTGTCCCTTACCCCATTCCTCCCTCCACCTCCTTCTGACAGACAGGAATAAGAACTTTATTGGTCTCCTCAGGAAAAGACTGTTACTCTTCAACAGTCAAAAAGCTGACCACTTGCCTAGAAAGCTCACACAACACATCTGGCTGAGTAGCTAGTTTGGAAATGCCTGGAATTTCATTTTTAAAAACAAGTATTTTGGAAAGAGCACGTCATTCCAGTCCCTGTCTAAGGCAGATTTGCTGACTTTTTTTTAAAGCCAGAGGCAGGTGAGCAAAGCACACTGAGGGGGAGTTTAAACAAAAGCTCTAGCTGTTATCTTCTATGAGGCCCTTCATTGGGCAAATCAGAACAGATACCGCAACGGGTCCTAGTTGTATGCAAATTGGTTTATAGACTCAAAGGCCTGCACTTTCCTGAAGTAGGAGGGACCTTTCCTAAATTTGAGATAAAATCAGCGTGCTTCGGATTGTAATAGGCCCTCTAGTGAAATGATACAACCCTGAGCTGGGGATTTAGCTCAAGTGGTAGCCTGCCTACACTGGAAGCATAAGGGTCCGAGTTTGATTCCTTTTTTACATTTTACAAATGTAAAAAAGATGCACCCCTATCTCAAACATTAAAGATAAAATGAGAGGCTCAGTTTTAGCTGTAGTAACTATCAGAAGTAATGTGATGTATTTTATGTGAAGTTTCATGTACAAAGCAGAGGGGTAGGGGTCCATTGAACTATTCCCCAGTATTCTTGCGTGGTGGAGCTTTAGATCGAATTTTAAACAGGTAACATTCATTTATGCTTATTTATGAGCTCCATGGAGACAGACATTTCACAATATGCTTGATAAACCACTACAGTGTTTAATAACTCAGCTTTGGAATGATTTTTTTGGTCTCCAATCATTATGACAGTTAGCATTATTTAATGTCAGATCTGGGAAATAACCTTAAAAGTTACAAATGTATGGGGCTGGGGAGTTAGCTCAGTGGTTCTGGTGCCTGTCTTGCAAGTGCAAGGACCTGGGTTTGATTCCCTGGCAAGCACATACAATGCTGGGCGTGGAGGCGTGGTGGCTCAAGCCTGTAATCCCAGCACTCGGGAGGCAGAGGCAAGAGGGTTGCTGTGATGTGTGTTTGAGGCTGAGCTCAGGGCCAGCCTGAACTACAAAGCGAGACCCTGTCTCAAAAAAAAAAAAGTTACAGATGTTCCCCCATCTAATCCCTTCCAATGGGATTACATTCTGATAACTCATTAGAAGTTGAAAATTATTGCAAGTAGAAAAAGCATTGAATGTACCTCCTGAACATGGTAGCTTAGTAATACAGCACACTGCAGAGTGTTTCTTTTCCCCTTTGTGACTGAAGTAAACTGGCTCACTATGGCTGGCCTGCATCTCCAAAGATCAGACTGGCTATTATCAGTCCAGGAACAGATCCAAATGAAGTGCAATTTCTGTTGAATGCAAATCAGTTGCCTATCATCACAAAATTGAAAACAAGCTGAACTCTTCTGAGTTGGGGGCCATCTGTATTACTTTTCCACAAATGTGACGGATTAAAACACACATTCTTCTTGTTCTTTATGTGAGAAATGCAACACAGATCTTGCTAGGCTTAAATCAAAGTGTTTCAGGGCTCTGCACCTTATTGGCAGCTGTGAATCTTTTCCACTTTTTAGAGGCTGGCTCTGTTCCTTAGTTTGTGGCTTCTTACTCCCATCTCTAAAATCAGTAGTGTTTCATCTGTCTCTGGCTCACTGATTTTTTTTTTTTTTTAGACGGGGTCTCCCTTTGTAGTTCAGGCTGGCCCTGAACTCACTATGTAGCCCAGGCCAGCCCACAGCAGTCTCCTGGCTCAGTCTCTTGAGTCCTGGGATAACAGGCATGAGCCACCATGCTTGGCATTGTGGTATGTGGTGCCAGGGATCAAACTCAAGATCTTGTGCTTGCCAGGTAGACGCTGGAACCACTGAACTAAATCCCCAGCTCCTGCGGTTCATTGATTTTAAGGGCATGTTGTGGGGACATTGGCCAGAGGTATATATGAAATGGATTTGCAGAGGTAAGGACTTCTAGAGCCATGTACCCAAAACCTCCCAGAATGCATGGTTAGAGATTAAAAGATAGGCTATAAGGCTATAAGGCCAAGTAAGGTCAAAATACATTGTCATAGGGAATGAATGTTCTGGCCCTCTCCTCCCCATACTCTGATTTACTAATTAGATTAGGCCTAAGGTCAGTCATGTAACAGACCACCCAGACCTTAGCCTGTCTTTCTTTTCTTCCATCCTTCCTCTTCCCCCATGTGAATTCCTGCACTGACCTCTTTTCTTTGTCCGTTAGCCTCACTTTCTGCTTCTATAAATAAAAGGCCACCGAAGCTTCATTTTGGAGCTATGTTTATGAGATTTTCTCATGCCATTGGGTCTGGGTTAAGAGTAGTTCCTCTGGGCTTTATAGTATGAATTGGACATTGACTCAGAGTAATCTTTCATCCTTTGTGCTATGCCACAGTCATGATTATTGACAACATATGATTACATTAAGCCCAATTTGATAGTCCTAAATCATCTCCCTTTTTAAAGACTTTCACTTAATCACATCTTTAAAACCCTGTTTTTCGTAGAAGGTAACATGTTCATGGGTTCATGGACGTCTTGGAAGGGAAGAATATATTTTGCCTACCACTGTTAACAGCTAAATCCTTTTTCAGATCTCAGTCTCTCTTTGTGAGACTTCTGACAGATGCTTATTTACTCTAAATCTTGCCATTAATGAGGAGGTTGCTACTCCATAGGATTACTAAGGGAATGCTGACCAACTGTAAAAGTAAGAGAATTACTTATTGTTCAGTCTCAATAGTTCCCATATGTGGCTTCTTGTATTAAAATGCACATGGGGAAAACTTCATCCCATATTCCTATCTCTATACCCACCAGACGAAGTTCTTAAAATATTTAAAGATACTGAGATTTCCTTTTTATTCATTAGCTGACTATTTTGAGCAGCTATTCTAGCCTCTACAGACACAGTCATTAGCCAGTCATGATTTTACCTTTTCCTTCTGGTGTCATAAAGAGATGGATAATTTAATAGACACTGCTGTTAACCAGTGTACCAAATGATTAAATCATTTTATTTCTAAAAGTATAATATATGAAGGTGAAATATGCATGCCAGAAAATACAGGAGAAAAATGTATTATGGACTGAATGTATGTTTTTCCCATAGTTTGTAACTGCTAACGTTACAGTATTAGGAAGTTGAGGTTTTTTGGGAGGTGATTAGGACATGAAAGTGGAAACCCAGTGAGCTTTTCACCCCTTGTACCAAGTGAAGATACAGCAAAACACACCCGCATTTATAAACCAGAAGGTGACCCTTATCAGACACCAATAACAAACAGATGAATGGTAAGGGAAAGGGAGGTTATAGCAGGAAGGGAGGAGGGAGGAAAAGAAGTGAGAATTCTCTATTAGATGGCAGAGCTCAAATTTAAGATTCCTGCCATGATAATTATTTGTTTCAAGTCTTCATGAAGACTCTGTTTAGAGTTTTGTGGATTTATATAAAGAATTAACTTGAAAATTATGCCTGAGAAAACCAAACAAGGATCAAATGTAGTTGACCACATAAAACTGAGTCCTTGGTTTGTAGAATGATTAATTTGGTTTTAGAAGTTGCATAACTAAGAGGGAGCCCAGATTCAGATTCCTGAAATAATAATTCATAATCAATGTGGGGCCAATAAAGGCCTGAGATTTTTTGCTGCTTACATAGGTTGGTTTTAGACCTTGAAAGCCAGCTGAGCAAGAGTCAGTGTCTCAGATGCACACCTGTCTGAAGCTGCAGGAACTGGGGCACTCACTCTGGGACCAGAGAAGCTGCTACACAGGTGTGAGGTCCTAGTCTCCATGATTGCAGGAGAGAGATGAGAACACTGGGCCTCTGTTCTGTTGTACTTAACAGTTTGACTGCTGAAGAGCCTCCTGTTGTAAATTTGGAAAGCAAATAATTTCTGGCACTGTCATTGGCCTCTCAGGTAACTCGGGCAAATTATTCATTTCAGTACATCACTTTCTTCCAAAATAAGCACAGTAAATCTTGCTCCATAGCAAACGAGCAAAGACAATGACCATGAAATCTCTTTAGAAAAAATGAAATGTCATAGAAAATCAAGATGATATGGTGGCGATTATTAGCATTCCTCAGATGGGCTAGCAACCTCTAATTCCTCTCCAGATTATTTTAGTGTGAGAGGATCTAATTAGGGTTATAATAAGGTGATTTGGGGGCTTCACATTACCTTTTGTTAGAAAACATACAATGTTAGGCAGTTATGCTATATTGTAAAAAGACTCACCAGGCTCCTATCCCCCACACCCCCTCCTCATGGCCATAAACTTCTCTCCAGTAATTCACGTCTGTTACAGGTAAATGAAACTGAGCCTTCTGCAAGGCACAAACCTTAAAAGACAACATACCTTCTGATAGGTTAAGCTACCTCAACCTAACTCGGATATGAGACCACCTAACTCCAGCTCTAGATAAGACGGCTTTCGCGCGTTCTCTCTTCTTTTTCTCTCTCCTCTCTGCACGTCTCTCTTTCTCTCTCTCTTCTGTCTCTTTTTCCTTTCCTTCCTTTTCTCTGCTCTTCTTCTCTTTGTCTTCCCGGCCAGCCCCTGAGGCTCCCATTGTAAGAGCTGCACCCCTTTAATAAAATCTCTTGCCAGGTTGCCTGGTGTGTGGCATAGTTGTTGAGTATCGTCGGGTTCCTTTTCTGCCTTAACACCTTTCAGTGTATTATTTTTCATGAACAAGGATCATTTCGTAAGTATGGCAGTTTTCTAAAAACTGGGAATCACTAAGAATTTAGAAAGTGGGCTGGTTCAACAATGACAAAGGCAGCTTCTTATCTCTTGCCTCACAGTATCATACATACACATGCATGACCATACACATAAACACACACACACACACACACACACACACACACACACACACACACAATTAAGACAAAACAAAATACTTTTTAAAAAAACTTTTAATGGATTCCCAGAACAGACTCTTGCAGAAAAGCTGGAGGAGGGGTCAATGAGCAAGAACAATAATAAGATGATACACTTACAAAGCAAAAAACAAGACACTATCATAACCATTGATATTCACGGTGAACAAATCAGGAACAAAAGTATCCGAAGGCTGAAGCCAATGGGTCACAACTCAAGGATGAGTCAGCAACAAAAGCCATTTTATTAATTAGGCTCAGGAGTGACTACAGTGCTAATTCTTTATGCTAATGTTCATGAAGCACTTACAATGTTCTGCCATAGGCTTTTGGTACATACAATAGGCATTATTACATTTAACCCTACTATATCACTCATATTTTATGAATGAGGAAAATGATGATCAGAAAACTAAGATACTTTCCTAAGGCCTCAGAGCCACTAGGTGATAAATTTGGAACTTGAGCTGACATCTGTCCCCAAGGTTTATGTTCTGAATCATCATGACATAACAGTAAATTGCTTTTCAGAGAGTATCCTTGTTATACAAAGTGCAGGATGCAGTTGTATAAACCTTAAGAGGACCAAAAGGAACAGAATTATCCAACCTGGAGAAGAGAAAGCTAAGATGTGATCCAAAGCAATGATAACTTTTCTGACGGAGACTAGGATAAAGGAATAGAAAATCGGTGTGTTTAGTTTGGGAGAGCAATGAAGGATTCACAATAAACCAAACTCAAATTGAGATTGCTTCTAAAAATGAAGGCTGCTAAATATTGTTGGTGGCTGCAGAGGTGCACTACTTAAATGAACCTGCTGAGGGAAGCATGATGGACTGGCAGGGTCCAGGGATCACCCCTGAGTCTGCCACATGCTTCCCTGTCCGGGCTGCCCCTAGCCAGTGACTGAACATGGAAGCAGCAAAGCTGCCCATTTCAGCCTGGTGGGGAACCCTTATCAGCCTGCAGCACTCCCTACCTGAGACTTAATACTCATCGTAGCCTGAAGCTTTTCCTACCCAACTCTTCTTTCCCTTTCTTCTTTGAAGGTATCAAACCTGTGGCCTGGAAGTTCTCACCTACTCATGTTCATGTCCCATAAGTCTTTAACACATTTCAGTGCCCCCAATATCTATGACATATATAATCAATCCTATTTGGGAGTCTGGTTCCCGACAGTCCCTGGCTCAGTCTCTTTACCCTGAATATGTTAGAAGTCTTTCCCTGTATTGAGCCAGGGTCATTAGCCTTATAACATCAACAATTAGACATTTTCTGACAAAGAACACATGGGTCAGAACTTCGAAAAATTATTTGCAAGTAGAAAGACATTTAAAACAAAATACAAGAGTATTTTTGCCTTGCTTCTAAGTATCCACAGGACTGTGGATGAATTATTTAAACTCTCTAGATCACTCTAAAATGTCTTTGTGTTGGGGCTCAACATTAAAAGTCAGTAAAGTTATGGCTCTTAACCCTGTCAGGGAACAAGGTTATTCTTTTTTTTTTTTTTTCCTCATGAGGACTGGACTAATTCAGAAAATACTGTTCCATCAGGATTTTATACACTTCCTTTATGTGCATATGGTAATTCTCTCTCTCTCTCTGTCTACTGAATCAATACAGTGAAATACTTGTGTCATGGGAATAATATAAAGAGCTCCATAGTAATGTGACATTGAATTAGAAGAAATTTGTTAAAACAACAGGTCTGGAGACATAAACTAACTACCCAGCAGTCACAGACAATGAACACTCTAAACCTAAGTCCTTTTTCTTTACAGAAACAAAAAAATATCCTAATACAGTGAATGGTGAAGAATATGCAGTACTGAGCTGTAAAGGTTTAGCCTGCTCAACGGAGGCCGCAGTGGCCAGCAGGTTTCCCTCCCACTCTGTTCTCCCCAGCCTGCAGGCCCGTTTCCCTCCTTCTGCTGGCTGAGGACTTAGCAGAAGATTAAGTGCAAGCAGTGAGAGACAAGACAAGGCAGAGGACACACAAGCCAGACCACGACTTGCCAGGCAGGGTGGCCTTAAGGCAGATTTAAAACCTAGTATAGTCACTGGCAGGCAGACAGTGTGGATTTGAGTGAATGAAGATAGGTCAAGTTGAAATCTGAGAAAAGTAGGCTTCATAGAATCTCAAGAACCTACACTCAGGATAAACTTTTAAAATAGTTTTTCACAGGCTGGAAGTATGGCTCACTAGTACAGTGTAGACAAGTATGAGGTCCTGGGTTTGATTGAGAGAGGGCAAGGGAAGGAAGGAGAGGAAAGGAGGAAAAGAACAGAAGGGAGGAAAGAAGGAAAAACAGAAATATGTTTATTTCTTCATTTTCATTGTTGTTATATTAATTTGCAGGATGATTAGATTTTCTTGCTTTTTACTGCTCTTGAATAGTATTTACACAACTTTGTGGGTTACATAAATTCTTGTGGGTTTGTCTGGAAGCTTTTCTCCTGTTGCCTCAAACCGTAACATATTCTTTCTATGGTTAAAAAAAAATCTTATTTAAACAAGATTTTAGTGTATAAGCTAGTTATATGTAGGATGGTATATAGAGTAGCAAAACTTCAACACATTTGCTTGTTAAATATAAATTGACTCACACTAAGTGCCAAAAATCAAAGCATTCACAGTTCTTTGGAGAAGACAGGGTATAGGTAGAACACAAAAATGGGGACCCAGGCAAGGCCACATTATGACTTCCATGACCCTCAGCACTTTTTCATTTACTGGTCCCTTCTTCCCTTAAAAATTACATTATACAAGTGTGCCAGTATAAAGATAAGTAGATCTCAGACTGGATCATATTATCTTTTGGCCTATGATTAATTTTAAAAGAAAGTAAAGCATTTCCATAGCTCCTCAGAGCATTGTGGGCTCCAGCCATCATGTCAGTTGTGCCTCCTGTTGGTAAATCAGCTCTGGAGATAAGAGCATTAAAGAAGGATTTGCACAAGTGATACTTGAAGTAACAATGAAAGGATAGGCAGGACTTACGAGAAGTGCAAGAGGGAAAAGATCATTCTAGGAGGTGAGAAAGGATAGGCAAAACTTTAGAAATATAGAGACCCAGGTTCAAGAACTCATGAGAGACCTTAAATGGTAAAAATGAGTTTAGAACAGGTAGGCAGAGGCCAAGCAACAAGTGAGGCCATAGAAAAATCTTGTGTGCTGTTCTAAGAACAATGGGGAATTAATAGGGACAGGTGGGGAGTAACACATCTATCCATCTATCTACCTTATAGAATAATTACACTGGAGTTACTGGAAGGATGTGGGACTTTAAGAGACCTTGAAGAGAATTTATGTGAAAAAAAAAATGACAGCCCTAAGGCAATGCAAATGAAAATGAGGAAGATTCCAATGGACACACCTTGGTCAGGTGAATGGGCAGTGGGAGACAGAAGTCTTAGTTCTTATTTATTCCTATCTTAGGTTGCCCTTTAGTGCTTGGCTACTCATCAGACATACAGCAGGTCAAAGCATCCAGCCAATTCAGACACAATAAGCAGCCACTGTCTGCAGTATTTTCCAGATCATGCTATTTATCTGACTGGACTAATTCTTCTTAACCTTTTGCCCTCATCTGTAAGCTCCACTTTACTGATAATCTGTCTAAATCCACTTCTCCACATTTGAGATTTATCAGTGTCTTTGTTAAAGTTCTGTACTTGACCTCTGACCCTCCACTCACAGCCATAAACACAGAGTACTCCTGCTGCTCCTTCTTGCCCATAGATCCAGGCCAGACAAGCCAGCACACTCTGACCTATAATCAGGGGAAGAGCATCAGGCTCTTCTTTCAGGAACTGGAAAACAAGGCACTAGCAGAGATAGGAAGAAGGTGAGGAGCAGTTCTAGGGAAGATAATTCCCTCAGTTCTGAATATCCTGAATCTGAGGTCTTCCAACAGACATTAACCAAAGCATTCACAGATGTGGTCCTAGAATTTAGCTAAATGCTTTGCGTCATGGAGATGTATGCACCGAAAATAATTTATGTAGCCCTCAGCCTTATCTCAGAAAGGGTTCCTTTGAAGGTTGGCCCTTGGTTGCCATCTAAGAACTTGACAGGGAGTTTCCCAACTATTCTTCAACTGATAAGCATGCCCATCCATGTCTAAACTTCTGTGCAAACAATATGGCTCATGCTGAACACTTACTTTCCTCGAGGAGTCTGAAATTTTGATGCTCATTAGGCAAAGCTAGCCCCCATTAAAAACCTTGGGCCCTGGACTGTAAGGGAATGTGTCTGATGGACAACTATGATTTCATGTTGTGACAGTCAGTGCATCTGGTATCACTTCACCGGGACAGGAACCCTAGAGGCTCTGCCAGACTTCCTCTCGATTTTGTTCCATGCACTTTTCCTCTTTGTTGGTTGTGTTTATATAGCCTTCTTATGTAATAAATCTTAGCTCTAAGTCTATTCGCTGATATCTGCGAATTCTAATGAATTCAACAAACCTGCTGGCAGCCCTGGAGATCCTCAACACAGAAGTTTTTACTTCTAACCAATTAACTTTAGTAAAATAAAAACGAATAATCAATCATCCTAATAGCAGAACACTTAGCAATTCAACACTGGGAAGAAAAAAAGGAACGCAGTCTAGCTATGGGGGCATATACCTGTAAGCCCAGCACTCTGGGAAGCTGAGGCAAGATTTTAAGTTTGAGCCCAGCCCAAGCAACTTTTAGCAAGACCTGGGCTCAAAATAAAAAATGAAAAAGGGCTAGGTATGTAGCTCAGTGTGAAAGCCCCTGAGCTCAATCCTCAGAACTTAAAAAAAAATATATATATATATATATCAACTATATATATATATATATCAACTATATATATATAGTTGATGTCTCAAGTTTTAGTTAAAATGGGCTAATTAGGTGAATAGATCACAATTTTTTAGAGGAAAAACATTGTTCTGCTTTACTCAAAAACAAAAATGAAGATAATTTCTCCCTGTGCAAAAAGTCTACTGGGAAAATAGAAAATGCAATCAAGGGACACAAAGGGTGATACTCAAGGGGAGATTAAAGAAAGGCTGTCAATTATGATACAAACAAAATGTGCTTAGTTAAGAGTCAGGGAGGAGGCACAAGGTCACAAGCTCCATCCCTGGTACCAAAACAAAACAAAATAAATAAAAAAAGAGTCAATAAGGGGCTGTGTAAGGCTTAGCAGTACAGTGCTTGACTGCACATGCAAAAGGCCTTGGATTTAATGTCTAGCACAGGGAAAAAAAGTGAGATTTTCCTGAAAACAAAGCAACAACAGCAATAAAAGACTAGAAAGAAACGATGTTGAACAATGAAAAACAGAAGTGTTGTGAGGATTATGATTATTCCCTTTGTAAATTAAGAATGTACAATTTTTGAAATTAGATATAGACCTTAAGTAACACTGTAAGAAGCTAATGATTAAAGGATGCTGTATTAAAAAAAAAAAGCCATTGGCCTCCTATACAGACCTATGACTATTCAGCATTGTGGTAGTCCTTGAAGCAAGCATTAATATGTTGCAATCAAATCATTTGTGTACATCCCCTCATTAGGCAAAGCTAGCCCCCATTAAAAACCTTGGGCCCTGGACTGTAAGGGAATGTGTCTGATGGACAACTATGATTTCATGTTGTGACAGTCAGTGCATCTGGTATCACTTCACCGGGACAGGAACCCTAGAGGCTCTGCCATTTGTGTACATCCCCCTACCCATCATCACCAAAACATGCATTAGCCTGGAAATCCTCCGCCAGGCTTTCCGAAGGTGGACCCAACTCAAAATCTGAGTCAGTCAAGGTGGCTAAACAAGCCATTTACATCCAGGTAAGTCAACAAGGAGAATGAGACTCACTATTTCTATCATTCATCTTGCTAGGCTTGCTCCCCAACATGGATTCAGTTCCAGTAATCAATGCATATAGCACTTCTTTTTTATGTTTTATTTTAATTTAATTTTATTTTTTGTGACCAGGGATCAATCTCAGACCCTTGTATTTCCAAGGTAGAGGAGGTACCACTTCCACTAAATCCCTGAACCTTATGGTTTGATTTTTACTACTCTTCACTGTAGATGAATAAAGGACCTTTTATTGTTTATCCCATAAGCTGTAGAATGTTGAGGAGTCACAGTTAAACCTGAGCAAATCCAAGCTAATGGAAGTTACATACCATGGACTTAATAGCTGACCCATGGTATTTCACAGTACACGTGAATGTGATTTTGGATTGCTTCTCACTGAGTGTGAACATGCATAGAAACTGCATAGAAAACAGTTGGATTAGGTTAAGTAGAAGCATTTGTACAATTATATGTATGACAGGCAATGTGGATTACTTCATCCTCATTTATAGAAACACACACACACACATTAAAAGTGTTTATTTTCTAGAAGAAACATGATAATATTTAAAAATAATAGGAAGAAAAATATGAGGGCCAGTTTGGTCTCCAGGGATTTAATCAAAACTTGCTAAACGTAATTATGGACCCCTCTAATTTAAAGGGTATTATAATCAGGGATTAACATATCCTTACTGAAAAGAACTCACAATTTGTCTCTAGAGCCTGAGGAAAGAACCACTGCTGACATCCATCACGTCCATTGGAACACAGAATGATATTCTCAATGACAGACAGATCTGGCTTCCCAGAAAATCATGTTAAGACACAAATACCTCGGTCTCTGGTTTCCAGTGTTACACAAGGTTGAGGGAGAGGCTCCAAGTGGGCCAGCCACCTCCTTCATGTGGAGTACTGTTTCTACAGATTCCTCCTCCCTTAAGTAGATATCATTAAATAGTAAGATACATGAAGATTAAAAATTGATTAGATGCTCTCATGGGAGTGATGCACATGAAAATACCTCCGACCCCGCTTATCAACTCATCCTTAAGGCAGGATCTTCAGGTGCCCCACTTTATCTCCGTTTCTGGATTCATTGAGATTCTGCTTTATTTCAGACACAGCCCTTTTCTCCATTCAGACACAGAAGAATATTTGCACGTGGCAATTATGGTAATTACAAAGATATAACAAAGTTATAAAATTTGAAAAATATCTTCAAGAAGTAGACTGGATTGTATTTCTACTTCTCCAGTGAGAAAAGTGCATGTGTTGGAGGTAAATGCCTAAGTAGTAAGTTATTCACTTAACTCTGCCAATTACGACATGAAGTGACAATATTTCAATGAGATATTGAGAGGTTTACAGTGTAAATCCACATTAACTACAGAAATGAATACAAACTCAAAATGATTAAGAGTAAGATTCCTAGCAATACTAAGCCATGGTGGAGCCTGCTGTAATCCCAGCACTCAGGAGGCTGAGGTGGGAGGACTTTCAGGAGTGTTTGGCCAGCCTGGGCTACACGGCAAGACCCAAACCAGCAGGGACTACATAGCAAGAGCCTGTTTCAAAAATAAAGTAGGTAGTAATGGAGCTTACTAGCAGTTAATGTAAAAAACAACATTAACTGCATCTAGAAAAAACTGGGAAACAAGAAAACAGGATAAAATAATATAAATCCATGGGAGAATAGCTGGAGAAGCTGGCAGTCTCAAAATAGAAGTTTGCAAGACAGTCACATTATAAAGAACAAGCTCTACAAACCTCACATAGAACATAATATTCAAGTGAAGCATTTCAAATCGTTTGTTCTTTTCTATATTAGAATCACAAAGGGTACAATCATTGCTAAATAGAAGCTACAAATAGATTAATGGGCTTTTCTATCTATCAGTCTTGTTTACAGGGAAATGAATGAATACATTAAAGAAAATCCTTCTTTGTTCTCAACTGGGATACTGATTTACAAAATTCATTAAAATGCCCTGCTACTCTCAGGGAATTTTCCATGTAGTATACATCCTAGTTCTATTTCAAGTGCCTGTTTGGAATCTCTGCTCATGTTGGCATCACTATCCTGTCCTGTAAAGGAACAAGTCAAACCATCAATATGCTTTTATTTCTTATCCCTTCTTTATTTGCATTTCCTTCTTTATTTGTTCTCTGAATTTTCCTAACTGACTGGATCAGGGAAGATAGACTTTTCTAAAGACTATCCCATAGAGGGGCTGGGATATAGCTCAGGGGCACTGAGACATGTGCAAGATGTATGGACATGGCCATGCACAAGATGTTTCAATTGGCATACTATATACTGTCACTTGTATCCACGCTCCTCCTCCGCTCAGGGCTTCTCTCTTCTACTTCTTTCTACTGAAGGCCAAAAATCTTTTATTAAAAAACATTTTGACACCCAGTTTTTTCTTGTTTCATTGTCATCCTCCTGCATTAAAAAACTAAGGATGATGTTAATGATTGATAACAAAAATGATAATGATGTTAATCATGATTGCTCTTTTATCAGTCTTTGCTTCCCATTTCTATTTCATTGTGTTCAGTAGGCTGTACCAGACCAATCTTCCTGAAATATGGAAAATGTTCTTGCTGTTTACCATTAAAATCATTAAGGAATGATTTTAACTACCTAATACCTGTATGTTCCTTGGTCTGGTGTGTAAAACCTTCAAATCGAGCCTGCATCAACCAGTCTTGTACTCCAAAACTGACCTACATTAATTATTTGCCCCAAAGTTATAACTCTTACAAAAAATCTTTCCTCTGCTGTTAAGTACAACCCTCTAACAATAATTTTAATGAATTATATATAATCACTAATCAGAAAAAGAAACCATGGCCCAAGGATTTAGCTCAGTGGTCACAGGGTCTGCCTTGCAAGTGCAAGGTCCTGAGTTCGATCCCCGGTAACCACATACAACAATGCCAGGTGTGGTGACTAATACACACCAGCAATCAGTGCCACATACCACAGAGCTGGGCATGGTGGCTGATGCCTGTAATCCCAGTACTCGGGAAGCAGAGACAGGAGGACTGCTGTGAGTTTGTGGCTTGCTTGGGCTACCTAGTGAGCTCAGGGCCAGCCTGAACTACAAAGCAAGACCCTGTTTCAAAAAAAGGAAAGAAAAACCAAATGGCAAAGTATTCCTAAATCTCACAGAATCTGCAGATTCTGGCCTTGAGGTATTGTTCTTATGATTTTAGCCAGTCATTTTTTGGTCTTTTGGGTAAGATCAATTGATTTTTAACTTTTTTCTTTTCTTTTTAGCTTTTTGAGACAGGGTCTCACTTTATAGTTCAGGCTGGCCCTGAGCTCAGGATAGCCTCAAACTTGCAGCAATCCTCCTGCCTCTGCCTCCAGAGTGCTGGGATTACAGGCATGAGTCACCATGCCCAGGATTGTGACATGTGGTACCTGGATCAAACTCAAAACCTTGACCTCGCCAGGCAAAGGATGGGAACACTGAGTTAGATCCCCAGCCCGATTTTTAACTTCTAAAAACAAATACACCTTTTCTAGGAAGGTAAGAACTGCTTGCTCGTAGGGGAAACCTCAGCACCTGCCATACCTACAATGCGCAGTTCAGAGATAAAAATGTGAGTAAAGAATATGCCATAACCAAGAAACAACAACAACAAAGAGCTCTCATACAGTCTTTGTTTTAATATTTATTGGTAGAAATAGATCTTCAGCACGTACTTTGTGTTTATAGATAAATTCTACATTCTTGTAAGGTTTGCTCTTTCATATTATTTGGAGTTATTTGGCCTCCAAGTGAACTTAACATATTATCTATGCATTTAATTTTGTATATGCCTATTTTAGATTTTTAAACTAAATCTGACAAGTCATGCATACATATACCTTACTTAATGAAGAGATTGATTGTATTAAAAAAAAAAAAAAGCTGAGCTCAAATTATGTATGTCCTAAATTTCCAATGTTCCATTTCTGAATAAATACTTGCTCAGATGACATATTGCTTGCTAATAAATCAGATTGTCAAAGACGCTTCAGTAAATTATCTGTTTTAAAACTGTATCTTAATCTGCTTTCAGAGACGATCTTTTCAGTACTAAACATTGTGTCATATGCAGTAGTAGCCCAAAAGCTTAAATAAGAATCAAACTTATAGTTTTCAGTCTATTTTAACCTTAAAATTATATATCTATATATACACATATTACTGTATGCTGCATATTAAATTATCATTTCAGGTAATTTAAATACAGAGTAAACATTCAGACAAACATTCTTTGAAAGGCTTAGAACCAATGTCTAGACATAGTACTAAGCTTATTAAACTTAAAAACCTGTAATATTAAGAAAAGGAACATTTTTTAACTCATTAAATTGTGCAGATACAAAAGTGCTTAGCATGACAAAATTACCAAAATAAAAACATTTTAAAGTTTATTTGGTTCTAGCAATATTAACTATTCTGTACTTTTGGATAATTTAAACATTTTTACTTTAAATTTATATAAATTCCTCTTTTAACAAGTTAAAAAAGCACACAAAAAATAGTTGAAACTATAATCTTTTTTTCCTTTTTTTTTTTTTTTTGTAGCAGGGATCGAACTCAGGACCTTGCGCTTGTGAGGTAGGCGCTAGAATCCCTGAGCTAAATCCCCAGCCTCTCAAACTATAATCCTATTTTCTCATCCTGGTGAGCTCACCATAACTCAACAGAAGAATATTCAAACGCTCAGCTCTATTAAAATATAATATTTGAACAGGTCCCCTCATTTCACCCATTGTTTGCTATTCCAGATCCTAAAACAGGCTGCCGACAGATTGGGCAAGTGCAATTTTCAGACAGCCATCGGTCAATACAGTGAATGTGAAATTCGTGCATGCAAGGTAACTGCCTGAGCTTGTTTCCAGTGACATAGTCACTGATACAAACACTACAAATTTTACCTAGCTCATTGTCAACACCACTCTGCTCATAGTTCCGGGTGGAAAGATTGTCAATCTGCTCCTTGGTTAAACCACGTATTTGATCATCATCACTTTCATTTAATAAAAAGAAGTGAGCTAGGCGAAGAATAGGTAGTGTTCCAGTTTCTACAAAACTGTTTGAATTTTGCAGCTGTCTACCACTTCTGCTGTTACTGCTTCTGTTCTGAGGCTGGGTGGTCTCATTTTCAATCCTGCCTTCTTGGGCTCGCCTGTGTTGAGAGGACCTTTCCCTGTGCTGGCTGCTGTTATCAACTGTACCTAAATTACTTGGGTCTGGCAAATGCTGACCATTTCTCTGAACCTCTGACTCTGACTCAGCCTCCATTAGAGAGCTCAGTTCTCCAAACCCAGTCACGATCTGCCTAAAGATTGACCGAATAGCCCCTGACGATGGCTCAACAAGCTCATTCTCAGAAACCCTCCTAAGAGGAACTGTTATGGTACTAACATAGGTTCGGACGCCTGACCTCTCTAAACGAGAAATGGTTCTGCGAAAGCCTCCACTATTACTTTCAATAGTGACTGTGTTTTGTGCTAGCCCTGTTCTAGATCGGGTTCTACTTGCAATACTGTCTCGATCACTATTTTCTCCAGGACGAATCCTTCTTACTTGAAGGTCCAGTGTAATTGTTGGATGCCACTGTGTAGCAGGTGAAGATGTATTGGATTCTTCTGCTTCTTCTACTGTTATTCTTGACACAAGTCTTGAATTAGAAAATCGAGAATATGCAGCACCTCTTTGCTCACTATCTGGCTCTAAAAAGACCTGAGTTATACCTCTTCTCCTTGAAGACCTCCTAACGGTTTGCCAAGAAGGTCTATTTTCCCTTTGGGAGTTATAAACAGTGCCACTCTGTCTCTGAATTGGTGAACGACTTCGGCTACTGAAAGTAGACCGCAATCTTATTGGCTCTAATCTTTGGTTTGTATTCCTCACTGTAACATTAGTTCTAGCCCCATTTTCCCAGATATGTGCTGCTCCAAATCTCTGCCCCTCCCTTTGCCTGAGTTCACTATCACCTGATTGACCTGTTTGACTACTAAAGTTATTGCGTGAAGCACTAGTTCTAGGAACACCAGCTGATCTCCCACTTCTACTTCTTAAACTCCCCAGTGTTGAGAGTGGTCTATTGACTGAATTCTGCCTCCTTGAACTAAGCCTAGTTCTTGGAATGTTGAAATTACCATCACTGAAATTCACTGAGGTCTGGCTTCTTGTTCTCCTAGCTACAGGACTACTTGACCTCTGTGGCCTATTTATAGTGTGATCCCTGTTAATATCTGAGAGCGAAGTACTTGTATCATCTTCCTGACGAACTTCAAATCCTCTGTTCTCATGATTTATGTGGATTTCCAGACTAAACCGAAACTCTCCATTGTTTGGGTTTGTTCGACTCACAGCTCTCCAAGTTTGGTTCCCATTTTCTTCACTTCGACTTCCATTGCCAGTAAGATGAAAGGTGTGCAGCCATTCTAGTAAAGAATCTCCATTTGAAGTCTCTCTAGGGACTTCTGAAAGGAAATCAGAGGAATTTAAAATCAATTTCTAAAATGTGTTCTTTGATCTTTATTGAAAGCTTTTAAGATTTTGTAATAAAATAAAAAACATCTATGCATTTTAATGAGTGAAAAATGGCAAAAAAACCTTTGAACTTTCTAAGTGAAAAGTATGTATAGTAAGCATGTTATAAACTACTACTTACATAATTATAAATCTTTAAATATTATTTGTGCAAAATTGTGGAGATACCCTTACTTCTACTTGTTATTGACAAAATATTACAGCAAATGAAAAATATAGCTAAATCAAAGTATACATTTAAATTGTCTTATTCATCTACTAATACCAATACAATGGCAAACTTCATGTAAAATTCATCCTGTATTTGTGGATGAGGCAATTCAACCAATATTTTTGCAACACAGTATTTTTTATAACTCTAAATTTTATATCTCAGAAACTGTCCAAAATGTACATCTCAAGAAATCTAGTTTATGAAGACACTGTTAGAAATACACTCATACTTGTGTGAAGCTAGAAGACTATAGCAAATGACTTTGTCTATGTCTTTATACTTCTCTCAATCTCAATCTCATAAGATTCTCATGAGGATAAAACAAGGCATTCTATATAAAATAATTAGCATAGTATCTGGCACATAGGAAACACTCAGTAAATGTTGGGTATTATATATCATAAATATTTTCTCTTCATTTCCAGTGTAAGTTCCACGAAGACAATTTTCATCTTTTTTGTTTAATGATACAGGGGGACTGAGCTGTTGTTGTAACTTAGCATGATCATGCTGGCCTAGCGTTGTCCCGTTAACCTTTCTGCAATAATGGAGATGTTCTATATTTGTGCTGTCCAGTAGGGAAGCTAATAATTAAATGTCACTACTGAGCACCTGAATGTGACTAGTATGACTAGTATAATTACATTTTATATGTAAGTAGCTAGTAGGTACTGCGCTGAACAACAAAGTTGTAGAATCACTCAGCTCAGGGGGTCTCAGGAAACCCCCTGAGCCGAGTTTGTGAAACAAAGTGTGTCTGGCCTTCTTGGGCCATCAGCACAAAAGAGAAAGAAAGTTCTTACATCCTACTAAGTCACTGTATTTAACAGTTTTTTTGTTGTTTTTTACTTCTTCACTATCATCAATATAATGATTTGACAGAATATGTGACATTAGTAACAGTGAGTATCTCTGGATGGAGAAGTAGAACTGGTTAGACACAGAAATTGTATCCCACTTTTTATTCTTATTTTTTTAACAAGTGCTCTCCTTTTAATAAGAACCTACTATATTATGGCTTGGTGTTTGCTCAGTATAATAACAGAAGATATCAACAAATTAAAAAATAAAAATATATTTCCTGATTCTCAGTGTTTCTGTAATGTTCTATATACAAATTTTACGAAGCTAAGCATAGCTACATGGTGGCAGAAAAAGTAGTGTGTGCACTCTAAGACAAAAATGAACTGTACTACATATATTATATATAATAATAATAAAGCACACATATATATTTCTTGAAAGCAATCTGTATATGAAATCTTTATTCATCTTCTGTACTATCAAACAACACTGCTTTGCATATAATATATAAGTATTATCTGAAGGAATCTCATATCAGAGCTGGAAAATATTAAAAATAAATATGTAAGATACAATATTTTCATTCCTATAACTGTTCCAGTGAAGCCTAGACTGGACTCCACAGTACCTCTGTTATGTGTCCCATTTCTCGAGTCAGGCTCAGATGCCAGCTGCTCCTTTACTCCATTTAACCGCTGCTGTAGTTCTTCTGATGTTACCTCTCCTGAAATAATGATATGGCTTATTGAAGAATTTTAAATTACTTTTAAAAGAACTCATAAAGGTTAAGACTAATCTTTAACCATCTGTAAAAGACAATGTCTTAGTATTACCACATGTTCTATAAATTGAAGAAAGTTTTATTTTTAAACTGGCATAAATATATCTCAATTTGGCTAAGAATTTAGTACGATTTAATAAAAATTTACTAGAATAAGATTAAATTTGAATAACCGACAAAGTACTCAGTCCATACCTACGAAATCTATGAGCTACTAATTCTGTACATTTTATCAGTTTTTAAAAGTTAAGAGAATTTTTCTAGAGAAAACCTCAAGTTTTTGTTTACTTGAATTTTACCCCAATATTTTATTATATGGGCCATCAACATAAAAACATATACTATACAAAGATATGTTTCATTTATAAAATGAATCTGTAAAAAATTTATGGAGCATATTGGACTTTGGGGGTTATTATTCTAGCTTAATAAATACCAGATATAGATTAGTATTAGGGCTTAAATATTTTATTTATACAATATTTTTATTTGTACAAATATTATTTCACTTAAGAGAACTAGGATACATATGTGAATATTTAACACCATTATGCACATCAATCTGTTATTTTAGCATTTGCATCTATTAAGTCTTACCTACTTATAAAGTATAGAAGTAAACAAAATAAAGTAAAATATAGAAGAAGTAAGCGAGTGTTTTTCTACTTGTTATGGTAAAAGAGGTTTTTTTATTAGTACATATTTGCAGTATGCAATGATTATATTCATCATGAGGAATCGATACATATACATAACACTTCTTAATTCATTTTTTATCCCTTTCTCTCCCTTCTCCCTCTTACCTTCCTCCATCTCTTGCTCTCCTTCCATTAAATTCACATAAACACAAATTTTGGGAGAAAAAAGAGTGGGGAGAAAAGACTCCTTATTTTGAAATTCTTCCTCTTATTCATAAAAATTAATATCTCTTCTTTTGTTCATTTCTTACCAGGGGTGCCTAAAAGATTGTGGTCTCTCATCAAGCGATAATCTTCATCATTGAGCTCATTAATAAACTGATAATAGGCTTCTTCTCTAAGGAGACGTTCTTGCTGCCATCTTCTCCCATTTTCACGATGATTATGGTCTTGAGATGATGTTTCTTCACCACCAGTACCTGAGCTAGATCTGGACTGATTCATATTGAGGCTCCTGGCTTTCTGCTCAAACAATACAAAATTCAAGGAGTTAGTTAGGACTATACATAGCTGTGCATTTTTAACTCACTGTTCTTTTTTTTTAAATTTTGTTCCCTACTCAAACATTTCATAGGCCAAATCTTACAGAAAGGAACTTACACATAAAATGAAAAACAGCTTCTCGGACTGAAAATACAATTGGGTCTACTACTTTCCCTAAATTGTTTAGTCAGGCACAATTTGAGTTGAGCACACACTTCTCACATCTGAGTACCAAAATGATTCTTTCTTAATTTAAACTTCTGTAACTATCTGGAACAAAAAAGTTCTATTGACCTAGATGCCCTATTTGTTTCAAATCTCTAAGTACCTCATGTCAACAAATTTTAGGCTTGACCTACGCATTTTTTACCTAATAAAAGATTACTGGGACAATACAATTTATATTTATTTTTTTCTAGCAAGACATTACTTCCAAAATAAGGTTTGTAAATGTAATAATACAAACTAGCCTATTATGCTTCGTTAAGGTAAAAAAGAATTAAGCCTGTTAAATTTACCACAGAAGCTTTGAGGTGCAATGTCCTTAAAACCTAACAGGAAGACTTTGAAAACCAGTAGGGAACAATATATTACCACACAGGCCCCCCGCGCTTCATCATGTCAAGCCTTGTCCCTCAGACTGGAATGGCTATTTCCAGTGGTCTCTGAGTGCCAGTGAATCCTTCTGCCATTTTAAACAAACTTTATTTTTCGACTGCATTTAAATGTCATTCCCAACATACTTACTTTAAATTATAAAGAAATTAAGATAGAAAACTGTCATAAATGTTTCAGAATGTCATAAACAGATCAATTTAAGAAGTCACTGGTGAAAGAGCTGTCATATTCACTTGAAGAAAAACAAAATTTTCTTATCCAGATCCCCAAATAGCATCCCCAACTCTTGGTTAGAATTTTCCAAGTTAGGTCCCTGTCTATCATCATGAGCTAACCTAGGTGATCAGGGAATCTAATACACTAGTCTTTGATACTTTCTCCTATGCCACTAAGGGGTATGATAGTGAAGCATCTGACTCACCAGAAGCTGGAGCTCAAATGACTAGGTTTCCAGGAAAGCTACTGTTCCAATTCTAGGAATAAGCAACTATTCAACTTCACACGTAGTCTTACAATAAATAACAAATTCAAAATTTTTATCGTGGTTATTACATTATAGCTTTGAAAGACTGAGTAACAACATTCACTCTAATGCTAAGTGACACTATCAAAAGCTCAAGATTTTCTATTTCCAGAACAATCCAGATCAAAAACGAGCAAAGAATATATTTGGTAGGCATATAAGTAGGATGATTTTTATATTAAACAGTTTCAAAAGTTGAAATCTAACACAAAATCAAAGCTATCCTGATATTCAAAATTTACTCTTGTACATTTAACCACAATTAAAGTGAATACCTTATTTTCCTTTCGACATGCTTTTAATAGATGGAATGATACCCATCCTTCGGTTGTTTGTGCCTTTTTTGAGAGCTGCCCATCTGAAGCAATAAAGAATTGAGTTATTCAATAAATTGTCTCTAAACACAGGGAACATCTGGTGGTCTCCCAACTCCACTAAAGTCAAGATAAATTCTCCATTACGTTTTGTTACACACCTAGAATAATATTTCCATACAATTAGGTCATGAAAATCTCCCGCGGAGCTTCCTTGCACAGCAAATTCAGGCCTGGCCTCCTACAGAGTCATCGCCACTGGGATTGCGCCTCCTGCTCTCTCAAAGGCCTTCCTTCCTATCACGTTCTCCTTAGTTAGTAGCTAGCTAGCGTTAGGTGTCTAGTTTACTTCTAAACCTTCACTTTCTCCCCACCCCCGTCCTCTGTCTAGCTCCTGGTTCTTTTCCCAGCCGCGGCGACGGAAGCTGCAGCTAGGAGAAGATTCCCCACTACAATAAACAGACTGAACAGGGGCCCAACCAACCTCTTCTCAATGGAGACTCAAGTAACGCTTGCCTTAACGACCCAGATTCCCACAAGGAAGCAGGTGACAGGCGGCACCTCTGAACCAATCATCAGCTAGCGGAGCTCATTAACACACCAGTTAGCCAATCGGAAAAGAGGAAGGACCCCCAGGATGGCGGGCTTTCCCCGGCGTCTCCCGGAAGTAGTGGGGAGACCCAGAGCTTTACCCTGGAGCCCACCTTGCCCGAAGCCAGGCGGCCGCCTCGACCCCGGAAAAGAATCTACAGTGGGCAGATGCCCTCTCGGGTGCCGGAGCTGTTGCGGGGAGGCGAAGGGGGCTGCCGCCTCCGGTGCCCGCTGCGCCTTCTAATCGTCCACTCTGGAGAGAAGCCGGAAGTTGTGCTGCAGCTTGGGGCAGTCCTGCAGGAGGGCAAGCTGCAGCAGAAAATCTGTGCGGGAGCGCCAGGCCTCAGCTCTTCTCAGTCTCTCCGCTAGCCGCCGGCTGGGCAGTAGGGAAACTGAACAGCCGGCCCGGAGCTCGCGAGTGCGTATGGAAACCGCGTCCGGCAGGAGACATGATGCCCGCGTGCCAGGTTCCGCCCTCCCAGGGGAGGTCATAGAGCCATCTAGAGTCCAAATACCCGCTGCTCCCGGAGCGTGGCAGCCGCGTGGTCTGCCTGCGTTCCACCCACCTTTGCCCTTTGGTGTTGCTTTGTTGGCCGAGCCTGGCGACGGTGCAACCCACCAGCCTGTTCTTTCTTTACTTCCCAATGTAATGTACTAACTCCAGCCAAACCCTCACCCTAATTGCTGGCTGGGACCTGGAAATTACAAACCCTAATAATTTCTAAAGTGCTTGTCTTTGTGTTTGTTTTGTTTGTTTAGATTTTGCTGCAAAGACAGCTATTTAAAGCTTCCCAGGATTCTTTCTGCTTTTGTGTTTTGTTTTTACTGAGATGTAAGACAATACAACATGCCACTAGTTAAGATGGTGTCAAGATTTCTACCATACTATATGGTCCCTCTCCTGACACCTTCACCATCAATGACCTAATCATTGAACACCATCCACGCTGCTGTTATACTCATCCTCCATTCTCCTGTTCATTATTGTGGTTTGGGGGGGGGGGTTGTTTTGTTTTTTTTGAGTTACTAGGGGATTGAACCCAGGACTTTTGCACTAATCAACATATTTTTTGTTGTTTTAAATTTTGAAAGAGATTCCCTTAGCCACCAAGTTAGTCAGGAAAGGTTTGAGCTTGTTAGCCCCCTACATCAGCCTCTCAGAGAACTTTAATTGCAGACACTGTATTAATTTTTGAGGAGCTGCTACATCCCCATCATTAGGCAGGGTGTCAAGGCCACAAACAAGAAGCAGACCTTAGGGTCAGTCTAGAAGGCATAATGCATGGGCAGATTTTTAAAACCAGCATGTTAATACAGGCAATAAAATACAAATATGTAAGTAAGAAAATTACAGGATCTGTGAAGCTCTGTTACATATCCCTTGCTGGCTGCTCTTGCACCTGGAGCTACTTGAACTTCCTCAATAATGTCTGAGCTCCTAAGAAACCCTGTGATGGTTTATATAATTCTCAACTTTATTGGCTTTAGAGATGCCAAGGAGATTAGTAAAGCACACTTTTGAGTGTGTCTGGGTGGGTCACAGGGATGTGACCTTGGGGACAATATCTGGTCCTGGCCCTTTCCTCTCTGAATCTTCCTCTGCTTCCTTGACACCATGATTTGAGTGGCTTTCCTCTTCCAGGACTTCTCACCATGATGTTTCTGTGATAGAGCTAGCTGAAATCCCTGAAACAGCCAAAACAAACCTTTTCTTCTTTAAATTGTGTACATGAAGTATTTGTCCCAGCAATGAAAAGCTAACTAATAGAAAGATGATTAGTTAAATGAGTATGTGAATAAGATTGAAAGTTAGTGAAAGGGCACTTCTAAATGACCACTGAAATTTGCTTATCACTAGAATAATAACAGTTGTGAACTAAATGTAAAAGCTTTGCTGGGCATGATGACATACTCCTATTATCCCAGCACTCAGGAGGATGAGGCAGGAGAATCACTGTGAGTTTGAGGCCAGCCTGAACTACATAGCAAATATCCTGACTCCAAAAAATGAAACAAAATCTGAAGCATCCCCAAGGCATTAAATTTGGAACTGAGATATCCAATTCATCCATCAGTCGTTTCCATTCCTTCTTACCTTACACACCAGAGCCCCTAGTAATTACTAATCTATTTTCTATGTATTTGTTTATTTGAACATTTCAAAGAAATAGAATGATGTATTAAATGTTCATTTGAATCTAGCTTCTTTTATTTAACATAATGTTTTCAGGATTATCATGTTATATATTATATCATGTCTCAAGATTTTAGTCTTTTTCTACATATAGAACTATCCTCAAACAATGTCCTGGAAAAAAGAAGACCTGAGACAAGAATTCTTGTTCTAGTGTCATATTAGATGAGGGTGCTGTAGAAAAGGAGAGGGCTGGATTGGACGAAGCCAAGAAATAAGAAGTCTGCACTCATCCTAGAAAATTCATGCCTAGATGTTACCCCCTTCTTGTTCCTGTGTATTACTGGGTGAGATCTTCAAGGACAGGCAGAGGTCATCATAGCCTCATTATGAGCTAAAGGGGCTCATAATAGCTGAGGAAAATTCTCTAGAGAAGGAAGCAGTTGGAATTTCCATCCAACCCTCACAGCAGCAGGAATGTAGGCACACAAGGTGCTTAGAAAGCAGATATGGGCTGGCCTCAGAGATGCTCTGGCCCACTTAGATTAGATGATGTCTACCGGACAAGTTTCTCTAGATGTCCTTTATTCTTCTTTGTGCTGTGAACCCTGAGCCTCACACTTGGTATATCACTGAGCTACATCACCAGTTAATTTTTACTTTGAGACAAGATCTTGCTAAGTTCAAGCTGGCCTTAGACTTGTAATTCTCCTTCCTCAGGCTGTGAAGTAATTGAGATTATAAGTTTCCCCAGTGCCTAAGTTCTCCAGAATTCTTATTTTGTTGAGACAGGGTCTTAGTTTTGTAGTGCAGGCTAGCCTTGAATTCATTAGCTAGCCTTAACTTCATGAAGATCTTCCTGCGTCAGCCTTCCAAGGGCTGGTATTACAGGCATGTGCCACCAAACCTGGCTTCCCAGAATTTTTATTATCCACAATTTTGAGCAAGGTTTTATAAGAAAAAGGAAATGAGAGGAACATATCCCTCACCACTGCAACTGATCCCAATGCCATAGCTGATATTCGTTATCTCCACTACTACTGTATTTCTCTCCACTTCAACTAGCCCTGCTGCACAGTGATTTGACTGATATAGAGAACTGGCCACTCATACCTAAGGGACTTAACACCCTGATTATCATGGTCTTATCTAGCTGTGATTGCTGCAGTTGCCTGTTTGCATTTATACCTAGGGAATGCCAAGGACTCTCAGTGAATCTGCTGAGTACCCTGTATTTCTCTTCCCCTCATCATGTAGCAGCAGCCTTCACCTCATTCTGAGAGCTTGCATGCTAATCTTCTGGTAATAGAAACCCATAGTCATCAGAGAGCAGCTACAACTCTCTTACTATGTTCTCTGATGAAAATACCTCACATCTATCTGGACCTGTAGGCTAATAGGGCCTCAAATTGCAGGAAGGAAACAATCTCCAAATGTATCATTGAGAGAGACGGTGAGCAGGCCACTCCCACTTTTAAAAAAACTCAGCCTGCGTACCCATGTGTTCTATGAACTGAGGAGACAGCACCATATAATGGTCAGTGGCTTAAGGAGTTTATCCCCATGTATTATTTCCAAGGTGGAGTTTCAGTTATGACTTCCACAGATGACTGCTCCATTCTTACTAATTTGATAGATTTCAAGTAGTGCAGTATATCCAGGGATCCTCTGATCATGTACCTTCTTGCTGCAAAGCGAGTCTCTTGGTCTGAGGCAGCAGGATGTGAGATCCTAGGTCAGAATATGAGACATCCTCTGAGTCTTTGGACAGTGATGCTGGAAAAGCAAACCCATACTTGTCAACCCCAGTCCTGATGAAGGATATTCTGCAGTTGGAAGGAGTTCAGTGTAGCTGATATGCAACCTAGCAGGTCTTTGGTCTTGTCAAGAGCCCGTATTTAGACTGTGTTGCCCACAGGTCAGTCAATAGTAGCAGCACTATGTCAATCTGGATTGAGTATACGCTGTTCAGCCCAGGCCTAGTCCTTCTGTGCCACCAATGCTACTGAATTCACTAGACATTGTGCAAGAGCTATAGACATAAAGGCTGCCTGATGTCTGCTGGCCTCATCGTCTTGTCTATTTAGCTGGTTAATGCTGCATCTGTAGTGGAAGCTTTAAAAGACATTAGGTGCTATAAAAGATCCCCACACTATATGCCTACCATAGTTATGTACACCTGCTTAATCTCCAGCCTTCTCCTACCTTCTTCCAGGGCTCTGACCACAAAGCTCAGTGATTTGATACCTGTAGGCAGTCATGAGTATCTTGGCCACTTTTGTCTCTAAACACAGTTGATGACTAAATGCACGGCCTGCAATGTTGCCAACTGGGAAGATTTCCCTTTTGAATCTCAGTCTGACCTCTCCATGAGCCAATAATTTTTTTTCATTCTGCCCACTGGTCACAGGGATTTAACCCTGAGGCCACAGCTCAAAGTTAAGAGAAAGGCATTGGGACAACAGTAGTAGATAACATGGAGGTCTTCTCAGCCACCTGTTTGTGAGGCCAGCTTACACGTGCTGTGATCCTGATTGAACTTACTTCCAGACACGTTGGACTCCTTACAGAGGGCTGCTGCACCTACCTGAACTTGGGAGCGCAGCTTGTGATCACGTGATGCCATGTGGTCACTTGGTCCCATGGTCAGTTGCTCAGTGATTTACGAGGGCCCAGTATCATGCCTGGAGCTGTTGCATAGTTCTCTGCCACAGATGGCCATGGCCTTGCTCCAGAACCCTGCTGTCTACTGGGACTCATCTATTGGGGCTTGCCAGAAACACCACATGCAATACCGTGGTATCTTCTGATTCGTATGGCCAAGAGACAGGCCTGCCTGTGCCACAGGATGCACTTACTAGAGAGCTCTTCATGGTTCTGGCCTTACCTGAAGGCTGACAGCTTTCCAAACCCCCTGATAAATGTATTGCCACATATTGTGAACATACTGTTTACAAAATCCTAGGAACCCTACCAAACACTACTTTTCTTGGTGGTAAAAATGCAAGTTACTAGAATCAGCCTTAAATTTTGGAGGGGAAGTTTCAGAATGCTCAAGACTACTGGATCCTTAAAAACTTCACTCATATGACAAAACCCCTGAATCTTGGTAACTTTATCTCTTAGCCCTTGGAACAGATATATTTTACCAACATATACAGAGCACTTTCTAGTTATCTGAGGACTAGTTAATGGACTGTCATCATTATAGCAACTAATGCAGCATTGTGCTGCATGTTCAGATTGTCTAAGTGCTTTTGGGCAATAAATGACAGAGAGCAGAATGATTAACATTGCCATGGGACAAGGGTATATTGTGTCCACGTGGGTGCAAACTGCTTCTGATCCTTCCTCCTGGTGAATACAGAAAAGAACACATTGAAATCCCACTCCCACATTAATTTGTCTATTTGAGAAATATTCAGGTTTTGTTCTTTGTAGCTTTTAAAAAGTATAACTTTTAAGTGTATCATCTGACAATTTCTTAAACACATGTGTATACTCATGATACCACTATTCTAATAAGCAGAACACTTTTAGCCTTCTGGAAAATATCTGGTCTTGTTTCTGGCAAGTCAGTACCCTGTAATGGTAGCCACCATTATGAGACATCATCATAAAATTATTATTTTTGGTTGCTTCTGTACTTCATAAAAATTAATGCTTATATGTCTAGCTTTTCTCATTCAGCATCATGTCCACATTTTGTTCATTTACAATGGTGTGTGGCATTCCACTATATTCGATAATAGTTGTCTAATTCTACTGTTGATAAATATTTGGGTTGGTTTCTTTTTAATCTTATAAGTAACTTGCTGTAAACATTTCTGAGCATATGTTTTGTTTGAAAAGAAACACATTTGCAAAGCAATACCTGTATGCAATACCAAAGCTATAATGACATGCACTAGTAAAGACATGAAAGTTGGCAAAACAGCTATGATGGGACTGATATTTGGTTAAATTCATAGAAGTCTACTATGTCCTACACTATGAGCCACACAATTTTGCAGAAATCACACTGGAAAACTAAGTAATATTATGATGAGAGCATAAGTGCTTGCACACTGTAAGTGTCTGAGGCTGGTGTTAATCTTCCTTTTTCTACCCTGCATTATTCTTTTTTATTTACTATTTTGGCAAGAGAGAGGTATTTTGAAGGATCACTACTTGGATTTTCCTGCCCCAATAACCCTTGTTCTACAGCCAAAGGAACCAAAATAAGAATTCTGCCACTATCTAAGTCTCTTCATTCTCCATGAAGGATCCAGAGAAATAACTGCAGACTGGAGCCAAGGACTCAGTCCTTGATGAACCTGGGTCAAGACTCTAGTTGTTGCCTGGCTCTCATTCAGTACTTGCAAATAAGAATGCAGCTTCTCTATCAGTTGATGAGTTGAGTTTAAGAAATAACTCAGATATGGAAACTGAACAAGAGGTCATGTTGACTTTCTATCGAGAGGCCTGTCATTAACCTTCTGCTAACCTATGGTTAATTATGGGTTATCTTCTACTGTCCATCCATTTAGCACAGCTCTTTCTGGATGCTATCTCTCTTGTCCCTAGAAGAGCCATATTCTATTACTCCTCTCCATATGTCCACAAAGGTTGGTCTTCCTGACTGACACTCTGACCTAGCTGTCCTTTAGGATAATTAAGTGGTTCTAATAGTGAAGTACTTCCAATGGCTAAGTGCTATCCCCTGGCTTCTGCTATTCATGATGCTGAAATTCCCATCACTACCAGAAGCCTGACTGTGACAGCAGCTCTTACCATCAGCATTAGCTGAGAAGGGCAGCTTCTCAGTGATGCTGATACCCTTTTCACCTGTGGAATTAAGTAACCTTAACATGTCTTGAGGAAAGTAACTGCTCATGAGTTTTGTAGTCATCTACAGTAAGTCTATTTGAAATTCCCTTTTCCCTGAGGTTTTTGATCCTGTCGCTTTGACAATATGCTTGACAAAATCAATTTATAAAAAGGAAGAGGTTCGTTTTGGCTCACACTTCCGAGGTTTTTGTCCATGGTCGGTTAGCTGTGTTGCTTTGGGTCTGTTGTGGCACAGCATGTAGTGGTGCAAATTTGTGGCAGAGGAAATTGCTCACCTCAAGGCAGTCTGGTAGCGAAGAGAGAGAGAAAAGGAGTGGCAGGGGTCCCAATAGCCCCTTGTAGGGCACGTTCTGATGACATAGCTTTCCTCTACCAGGTCCTGCCTCCTGGAGGTCCCACCACATCCCAATAGCACTTCAGCCTGATGATCAAGCTTTAACATGTTTAATATACAAACCTTAACAGAGCCCTCCCTTCCCCAGCCTGCATGGCAATTCTGATCTATTTCATTTTATGTAGGCTCTTGTGTTATCCAAATCCCAACAATTACCCAGCAGCATAATGGAAAACATTTCAAAAGCATCTTACAGGGAATTAACTCCTGTGTCATGGAGCATGACATATTGATAAGTTACCCTTTAGCTTGCTTAATGTTCTACCCACGGTGGTCCCACATCCATGTGATTCCCTCCAAAATTTTCTCTGGTTTGGCTGGTGTAAAATATTCAAACCCAATAGTGTTTTGGCTAGTTGCTCCTTTCCAGTGTTAGTATGGCAAGCTCTATTCCAGGTGAGGCATGATGAAGCACAGCCTTCCACACATGCACACTTCGGTTTGGTTTGGTGTCCAAAACAGGGAAATAAGAGCGGTACAAAATGTTGTCTTATAAATGGCTTTTTCATTTGAGACTTTTGCATGGCAGGGTATATTCTTTTCATTACCATAATAAAATACCACAAGCCAACTAACTATAAACAAAAGAAGTTCATTTAAATCACAGATTTGGAGGCTGGAAGGCAAGATTGGGTGGGGGCAGCCAGTTTTTTCAGTCTCTGATGAGGCTCTGATGGCAGCTAACCTCATGATGGCAGAGGTATGTGTGTGCAGAAGAGATCACATCTTGAAACAGGAAGCCAGAGAGGAATTTAGGTGTCAGGCTTAGGTTCATGAGAACTCACTTCTGAGTTTAGAATCAGCAGATCAGCATTCCCTTCTGAGGGCAGCGCCTCCAGGGATCTGTGGAGCTCTCTTCCTCGGCCACAGCTCTTCAGGGTCCCACCACCTCCTACACTGCCACACTGCAGACCAAGTTTGCGACACTCAAACCCATGGGGCAAGAGAAGGAGGACAAAAGAAAGGATTACTTTTGCAGGTCTTTTGCCTCAGGGGAACGTGGGGATTCAAAGTCAGCATCTACCTACCAGTGAAATATGTTTTCATTTCACAGCTGAAGGTCCCATTGCTTTGCTTGCAGGGCTCTCCTTTTAGCCTAGAAGATCCAAATTGACTGAGCATTTAGTCTCTACTCTATGGCTTCATTGCAGAACAAGTTAGATTTGTGCCTTCTCTTCAGCTCTATCTGTTCTCTGGTGCAGGTAATAAGTCTCCTTTGACTCTCACACTTCACATTTCATTGATGATCAGCTGATGTGAACTTGACATTTTCTCTCATGAGAGCACTAGTGATGGCCACCAGCAGCTTCAGATTTTGCGGTACATGAATGCTCTCCAATATCTCTCAAACATTATCCACTGCATTGCCTTCCACCCATAACACACTGACCAAAGGTAGAAGGTTGTGGTCACATACTACGAACTCTTGGTAACCCACTAAAGTACTTACGGCCCATTGTTCAGTGGATACTTCAATTCTAGAAGTCAATCCTGCTCCTGGAATTGCTCTAGGGAACAAGGAACTTAGTCAGACTCCCTAAAAATAATCTCAGACAGTGATTCACTGATGACATACTCTCCAGGAAAAACTTTTTGGTGTTCACAAGGAAGGACAAGATGGGGCAAAAGAGCACAAGAATTTGCTAGTGTCTAGCCTGAGATTAGGGGATGGATGTGGTAGAACCTACTCTACTTCCTCTTGCCTGACTTACCCTTTTGGAAATCCCATCTTTTAGACACATCCTTCACTGACCAGAGCCTTGGCTGTTTTCCTTCTATATCTATGTGAACTTATAGTAATCTATGTCTTTTACTTATAACAAGTGTTAGAATTGTTTCTCTAATTTGTACTTCTTTGAAGCTAAGAAAGAAAAAGCATTTTCCAAAATGCACAATACATGTGGCACCCTACTTGGTAATGCTTTTAATTGTATGCTTTAGGGCAAAGAGAGGAATAGAAAAATTCACATAAAGAAAGGGAGAACATACTGTGTGCTATATATGCGTGCGCACACACGTGTACACACACATACACACACACACTTTTTAGCTTCCCACAAGATGATTACATGCTTTCAGCTCTAAATTCTTAATATTCAGTAGCCCAGTGATTTTGAATTCTTTGTATTAGAATTCTCTAAGGACCTGTTTAAAATACTGGCCCATGGTTGGGGGTGGGGCTGAGTATCAGTGATTTTTTGAAAATCTCCTACATTATTCTAATGTACAGCAGGATGGAGAACCACTGGTTTGCACCGTGGTGCATGTGGGAGAATCACCTCAATCACATGGACTGCAGGACAGACCCCTAGTTTTATTTCTTTTTAGATATACTTCCAGGTCCCATCTTAGTGTCTGAGGTAGACAGACAATAAATAAGGAATGAATGAATATATGATTGACAAAGATGAAAGATAAATGCAGTTCTCTCTATGCTTGGCATATGCTGACCTCTAGTGACATTAACTCACACTTATAAATGAAATTGACCAGAGCTAATTTTCCATTTTGATGGTCACAGTCATCCCTGGAAGCATGACACACAGAAATGACTCCAGTGAGTCATGAATAGCTGTAGATGAGATCTCAGAAACTCCTCACCTTTCTTGGCTTCCACCTTTAGAAGTAATTAAGGTTAAAAGTTACCAAGTTACATTTAGATTTATTTAAAAAATACCCTTGGCAGAGGAGTTAAAGAATAAAGCCTAATCATTTTACTAAAAGGGACATCCAGGATCATAGATTTAGCTCAGTGGTGCTGCTCTGCCTGACAAGCACAAGGTCCTAAATTATACTCCTGGTACCAGAAAAACAGAACAAAATAAATAAAAGAGATATCAGAGCCCATCATGGTGGCACATTCTTGTAATCCCAACACTCAGAAGCCTGATGTAGGAGAATCACCTTAAGTTCGAAGGCAGCTTGGATACATAGTGAGTTCAAGGCCAGCTTGAACTACATAGCGAGATCATGTCTCAAAACAAGCAAATAAAAAGAGACATCAGAACAGAAATGGACAAATTCCTCTGAAAGGCAATGGCAAGGGGAAAAGGAAGTAAATATTTATGAGGATCCACTGTGTTGCAGACATACTCACTGACTGAGAGTAAGCAGTCCATGGAGTGCCACATATTATGAAAGCTCAGAAAGTGTTGTTGGATGGTGAACAAGCGGGCATGGGAGAGAGAGCAGCTGGGAAGGGGAGTGGCTCGGACGTAAGTAAGCCTGAATGGTGTGTTGAAATGATCTTTTCAAATGTGAAAGTCAATATCTCGGAGAGACGAGAATGAACTCGGCTAGCCAGGGGTAGGATAGGAGCTGAAGACACAAAGCTGCCAGTACGGGGTGTTCAGATGGGAGAATCAAGAGCACAGGAAAGACAGGGATGGAGCCACAGTGCAGCTGGAAGGCTGCATCGTGGATAAGTGGCATTCAACTATGTATTTCTTTATGAGTGATAACTGTTTCAAGAGAAGTCATAGATTTTAGAAGACCTATGCTAGACTTGTCCAAAACCTTCCAGGGAAATTTGATCACTATTAGTAAGTAGAATGTATACTCTATGCCAGGGCCCCCACTGAACCCTTTACATGCAATCCTTCTGTCTCTCGCAACAATCCTACAGTCAGTGCTGGAAAATTCCTATAAAAGAAATACGTAAATTGAAGTCAAGTGAGTTTTCTCAGGTACACCAGTTCTCACAAATTATAAATGAAAAGACTGCTGTATTACTAATATTTCTTTTTCAGGGTCAGAAAGTTTTTAAAAAAATGAAGATATTTTTATCCATGTTTTCTCTTTCTGTATGCCACTATAGATAGATAAACTGATCAGATCAGATTAGGATGAAATTCCAACAAATTTAAAAGGACATTTCAGTTTGCAATTTCATTAAATTGATGATACTGGGCAAAAATTCTTAGTTGATAAATAATACATTCACAAACTCATTCCAGTAATAATTCATAATTTTCAACCATTTATAATTTACAATGCCCAGGCTTGAGACAAACAAACATGGTAGTTCCCCTGCTATACATATAATGTACTTAATTTCTAGTGTCTCTGTCCAAATATGGGCTTTACTTCCTGAGATTATGGATGTGTATTACTAGAAAAGTATCCTGGGGAGGAGCAAAGGAGAGGGAAAGAAGTAGAGGAGCAGGATTGTTCCTAATTACAAATTTGTTAGAGCCTGAGGTTGTAACCTTGCTTATTGAAATTCAAAATTCATTTAAAAACAAAGGAAAAAAAAAAGATGTGGTGATTTAATTTTCAAGTAGCCAAGAAAGATTTATGTGAAAACAATTTATTCCGGAAGTGTTCTCTGGAAAAACCAGTAAGGGGGTGGAACAGAGAACAAGAGGAACCTGAGCCGAGGTACAATCTCCCATTTGATTAAAATTCAGAGGAGAGACAGGAGACAGTGTTGACCCAGTCAGGAACTGTGAGAGCTGGAGTATTAGTTCTCATACCCACAATCATGAAGGGAGGAGTTCCTGGAGATCTCACGTATGAAAAGGTATGTTCCATGAGTTCAGGGCAGGGTCATGAAGTAGGAGGCACTAAGTCAGTGGGCTGATGATATCTACTACATCATCATCACCACCACCCCCAGCCTCTCCCATAAAACACATCAACCCATATTATGTGAAAGGCACTGTGACAGAGCTGGAGATTAAGAGCTGTATAACATGGTCCCTGCTCTTCTATACGTTAGATTCCCTTTAAAGAGACAGTGCAAACAAAGGTAAAAGAAGTATGTGCTCAGAGCCCAGTGAGTGTAAATAAAGTAGATTTTAGAGGAGTGCATCGGTATTGGGTGGTAAGGAAATATTCTGACAGTATCTGAACTGGTACTCAAAAATGGCTAGGATTTAGATGAGTCACAAAGAGAAATGGAGTGTTGGGGAAAACGGTGGCATGACGAATATTCTGGGGAAAATCAATGAACTTTTTTCCAGTGCTGTGGTTCTCAGCTCTGAACACACATCAGAATAGCCTTCCCACGGGCCTAAGGAATGCTCCATCCAGACGGCTTTCCACCTCCACATTTGATACACTGTCCTGAGCTCTGTTCAGGCTCCAGCCCTGTGCAGTTTACCCCGGCTCTTCCTGGCACCCCTGAGGTGGGCCATGAACACCCAGAAGAGAGAAG
>PVIR01008988.1:0-54814 GCA_004026965.1 Petromus typicus | reverse complement strand
AGAGAGGGAGGGAGAGAGAGAGAGGGAGAGAGAGAGAGAGGGAGAGAGGAAGAGAGGAGAGAGAGGGAGAGAGAGGGAGGGGGGAAGAGGGAGAGAGGAGGAGAGAGGCACAAACAGGACCTGAAGCATGGAGGGGCGTGGTGGTACAGGTCTGTTTCCAAAGACTCTGGGAAGCTAAAGAAGAGGACCACAGACTCCTCCAGCCCAGCGCTGCCACTGAGGGACTTAGAGAGACCCTGTCTCAAAACAAAAAAAAGGCTGGGATGTGAAAGCCCTGGGTTTAATCTTCAGTACTTTATCCCAAGCAAGAAATAAAGAAGGCATATTCAGTGCAAATAGAATATTTAAGAAATTTCAGATGAAAAGTTTTCCTGTGATTCTTGCATATTAAAGATATTCTCTGAGGGTATTCTAGATAAATAGCTGTGTATTAGAGGTGTATATATTTTTTTGCCTCCCAGAATCCTATTAAAATGCTTAAATTAAATTAAATGGGAGTTTCTTGGGCTAGGAAAAGTATTGTCCACAGTTCAGCATATTAAATTCAAGGAAGTTATGGTAAATAATGATATCAGATCTAGTGAAACATATATCATATTTCAATATGCACAGAATCATGTGCTCTCTACATAGAATATTTCCTCTTTTAAACTATCAATGCTATGCTTGCAAAAATTAATCCTACTCCTCATAATAAAGAAATCTTCAATAAATTCAAAATACTAGAAATTTTACAGACCTACTGTCTGATTATATGCAGAAATAAAAACCTTTAAATTGATATAAAAGTATATACCTATATGATACAATCATTTGGAAAGACAATCAAATAACCATGTGTAGAATTAAAAGACAAATAGTACATATAATTGTAAACTAGCAAGTAATCAATAAGTATGGATGCATATGAAATTTAGTGAATAAAAGAATTATTTGCAAAAATATTTTACGTAAAATATTTATGTAAAATATTTATGATGTTACCTAAACCATTCTGGAGCAAAGGAAAGAATGAGCAACTTCCTAACTGACCATTTGTCAAAATACTGACTGTAGATCCTACGTGTACATTAGATACAAAATTGTAGGTTGACTTCTCTTTGAATATAAGTACAAACATTCTCAATAATATATTAACAGAAAAGTAGAGAATGATTATGCATAACTAAGGAAGGGTTCTTTCACATATACAAATATATCTTAGCACTAATTATTTTAAATGAAAATTACCAGTAGAAATAGCCAAAAAGAATCATAACTTTACCTTGCTAGAGGCCCCAAAAGAATTTATAAAATTCAATTGCCATTCTTGACTTAATTACAAGCAGAATCCCTACAAAACTTGAAACATAAAAATATTTTAACACAATGATTACTGTGCATGTTAAATGGAAAGCTATAATTATATTTAAATAATAAAACTCTGGAGACAGCCACATTAAAGTCTAGAAAAACTAACACACCAGGTACCAGCATGACATTTTATAGTATTCTGAGAGTCCCAGAAATGGCACAAAAAATATGAAACTTAAACTTTGGAAAGGAGAAGAAAACAACTGAAGTAATTTGGAGATTATATTATAGATAAACTGGAAAAAGTATGAGAAATACTTGCATATAGATCAGTATTAAAGACTGTTTAATAAGTGACTAGATATAGAATAAATACACAAGCTTCAATAAGTTCAATCTATATTAAAAAACAACCTATCAGAAAAGATGTGAATAATAATCTCATTCACGTAGCATTAAAATACGTTAAATTCTTGGGAAATAGTTAAACAGAAAATAGGTAGGCAGTAAATAAAGAAAATTTCATTCTTTTACAGAACATGTAAATGATTTTAGTTAATCTGGATATTTTTTATCATTTGTCATAAATCATATTAATTTTTAATTTTAATAAAATTGTAGTACAGTCAACTAAAGGATATCAACACATAATTGAATACAGGAGCCAGTGTAAAATCACCTAGGTAGTGTTTGTGAAGCAGGCTGAGTCCACCATATTGAGAGAAATCTCATTTAAAGGGATACCCTTGAAGGCTGAGCTCAGGGGCAAGAGATTATAAAGACATCTGTGAGGTAGGAGAAAAGCCCAGAGTCGTGGAATCAGGGGAAGGGAAAGATACCCTTGAGCTAACTCAGTGTGGGAGCAGTGAGAACACTAAGAGATATTACCCTGGATGCTAAAGAACAGCTGGATGATGCATTTCTGCAAAAAGGAAGAGAGAACTCTAACATGACCGTCACTACAGAGGGGTCTGTAAAATCAAGCTTTCTGAGCAATAGCATTACGGAGAGAGATGAGATTTGGGAAAGAGCTAGTTAGATGGAGTAGGAGAAGAGAAGTCAAACCAAGGTACACTGAGGAGCAGACAGGTGAGTAAGTAGGACAAGAAGCGAGCTGCCCCTTCTGCGCATCTTGGCTGTGAGAGAGGCAGAGAGAGCAGGAGACACAGGGACCATGAGGATGCTTTTCTTTGTCGGTTATGCACAACTTGACTGTGTTTGTGCTTTAATGCTGAAGAGAGTCCTTTGGGAGAGATCCAGGAGGCTGGCTGAGGAGCTCAGAAGACAGATGTTCAGGTAGGAAAAAGCAGAGGTAGAGGAGCTGTGTGCCCTTGTGGGGCATGGTTCATTTCGGATGTGCGGGGAGGGGGCTAACTGGTCCATGCTCCAGCTGGGAAGAGGGAAAGTGGAGAATCATGGGACCCTGGAATGCATTCTCTCTGTGTGGCTGGCGGCTTCACGGTTTGTCCCTGAGACGCCTGTGTGGTGAAGACTTGGTCCTCAGCCTAAGGCGGCATCAGGACGGGGAGGAATCTGAAACTTGGGGCCTCCCTATCTTATTGTGGGCCAGTTTCTTTCTCTTTCCTTCTTTTGCTATTGAATAATAGGGCCCAGTGAGCATGGACTGAACCTTTGAAACTATGAGTTTCAATAAACGTTTGCTCTTCTCAAGTTGATTGTTTGAAGCATTTTGTTACAAAGATAATTGCCTTTTGCATATAAGGTTGAGAAACTGCCAAAGCCAGAGCTAGTCTCTTCAAAAGCCGCTGATGGCCATCAGATTGAGTCACTTGTAGAAGAAACACCCCTAACAACCAAGGATGCCCACCCTGACGGTGCTGTGGGAACCCTTTCCCCACCTGGTCATCTGTCTTCAGCAGCCAAGGGTGGCGTCTTTGAAGGTGCTCATTCCCGTTCTGTGAGCGCTTTTGCTTGTGTTTTAACTTCTGTCTCCACCGTAAAGTAGGAGCTGAACTAGTTCACTTTATTGAGAGAGATGGTGATGTCACCCATGTGGAATTTGAGAGCAGCTAAGAAGGTTTAAGTGTCAGTGACACCATGTGGGAGTAAAGCATTTCTGGGAGAACAGAAAGGTAAAGGCCCCGAGAAGCAGATGTGTTGGTTTGAAGAAATAGCAGGGAGGCTGGGGTCACAGAGACACCTGGGGTCAGATCACTCGGGCGCTGGTATTACGAGGAAGGAGGTGAGGGAAGGCTGCTCCAGAGGGTGAAGGGGTGGAGGAGATCTTGTCCTGTCTGACCCGGGGCTGGACCAGATAGCAGGTGTGCCATGAGGCCAACGTGACACCAAGAGTGTTGCCTGTGTGGCTGCTGTGTGCTGTGCTACTTATTGGGAGGGAGAGGCTTAATAAGACAGACAACTTTCTAGCAAGATGGATGAAGAAATAGAGGATGCAAACATGCACACTAATTCCATAATGAATGTAATCATTATGTGGTGCAGATGTGTACTAATAAAATTAAAACTCCAATATATACAACATAAACCAGATAACTATAGGTGAGACATTCTTTTAAATATTGGTGAAAAATTTTAGATGATTATCTTTTATATGAAATACTTGAGACCAGATATATTTGGGGACTTGTTTCAACTTTTGAAATATCTGCCTATTCTGCAAATAATGAGATAACCTGTGGATAGGAACCAATTTTAAACACAAACTCATTTATGTTTTATATACCTTGTATTTATGTAGCAGGAAGGGGATTTTATACAATAATTTTAATAATTATTTTCATGAAAAAAATTGTGCAGCGTGAGATTTTCACTGCAGTATCATGCTGACATTCAAAAACTTTCAGATTTCATGGCATTTTGGATTTCATGTTTTCAGGTTGGAGATGCTCAATCTGTACAACTCAAAATATTTTAATAAACTAAGACAAAAAGAAAACATTTGGGAAAATATCAAAATTGGCAAGATGCAAATTAAAATGTTAAAAAATAATTACTTTCAAACCAAGATAATTTCAATGACTGCCTCTTTCAAGTGTGTGTAAATACAGCACAGGAATGATAGAGATATACAATGTAAGCCAATAGATTTCTGGCCCAGAAATAGTTTTACAGGTGAATTTCACTACTTTTAGAAGACAGATAATTTTATTTGATATTTTCTAAAAACAGAACCTGAGTAAAGTCTGCTTATTATGACACAGGGAGGGTACTCAACACTTTCTTCTCTGTACATCACTTAAACATGGAATTGTGTCTGCTATAAGACGTTGGTAGTGCGACACACAGACCAGCCACGTCTGCTGGGAGATGTGGGAGGGAGGTATGAACTTGTCCTCAGTGCACCCCTGTGTGAGCGCGGCCACAGCCCTATCTCATTTTACTTTTTATTTTGAGGCAAAATCTCGCTGTATAACTAAGATACCCAGACAGGGCTCCAACTTGCAACCTCCCTGACTCAGCCTCCCTTAATAGTCTCTTAGCCTTGAAGACAACTAGAAACAGCCTGTTTCTATCTCAAGAAACCCAAATATGGGACCTTTCTGATGGCCTCTTCTTGGAGATTCCCAAAGAAGACAGTTCTTAGTGTCGCATTCCCTCAGGGGCAGCGCTGTGGTCAGACACCCTGTCCTTGTGAGGTGTGTGAGGTGTGGAGTCTGAGCGCTGCGCACCAGAGCCCGCCTTCAGTCTGCCCCCCACGGCCGACTCTCGGCTCCTGGCGAACACCTGTTCCTCGGGTCCTCCTGTCACCTCTCCGGTCACCCCGAGACCCTCACTTCTCTCATGCTTTAAAAATGAGGTGCACAATGGCTCTGGACTGCTTCCCACCATCTGGGTTTATTAAAAGAAGAACTGAATAGCGGATGAAAAATTGGAAAGGTCTGGGGAATGACCGGCGCAGCACAGCGGAGTCTCACCGCGCTTTTAAAAGGCAGACCGGCCATCTGGCCTGGTAGAGACGGTCGCTTTACGCTTCCACTGGTACGTGGCTGAAGTCGTTTGCCATTAAGTTCTATTTGAATAAAATGGTAGTAGACATTTAGGTAATATTACAGGGCAATAAATGTTTAAGAACCTGAGGGGCACGGGCTTTCCAAAGGTAGTTCAGATCCAGATGCTAAAAATACTTCGAATACGTGTGTGCATAGATGGAACCTTTTTCAGGCTTTGGCTTTGGCTCACACAACAGGAGACTTTTCTCCCTCTCGCCCTTTTCTTTCACATTCTGAATTGTTTAAGAGTTTCCTGGCTACAGTCCCTTCACCCTCCCCGTTTCTTCCTCTCTCTCTCTCTCAAAACTACACTGGGTAGAAGAAGCATGAGGGAAATGTAGTTAAAATTCAAAATGCTTCCCCTTTATCATTACCATGAATCAACACAATAAATGAGCCCCTTCAGAGCACGGTAATAAGAATTTGATAAATCATCAGCCAAAAATTAACTAGATGTCAAAACAATCTTTGGGAAGTGTGATGGATTAGGGGTGATAGCAGCAATTAATCTCCCAGCAGGAGTTCACCGGAGAGACACAGTGTAGGGAGATGGATGGGGGGATCCAGGCCTCGCAAGGTCAGGACACTCCTGGAAGGAGCAGGTGGAGGAGGCGCGGATCCGGAGAGAGAGGACTGTACGAGTCTGCGGTACCCAGGCGCTCGGCAGCTGAGCGAGAGGTCAGCGCGTGCCTTTGAGAAGCCCGTCTCCAGCTGCTCTCTGATGAGCCAGCCACTTTTCCTTTTGCACTAATAAATGCCACGAGTCAGCTCCGGGGCTCAGCACACGCCTCTGCGAGGGGAGAGCTGGAGGGCTTCACGAAGAGCTCTGGGCAGCTCCTAATAGCCCACAGCCGGGAAAGGGATGTCCTCGGGAGCGGGAGGCCGAGAGGGAGGAGAGAGTCTGGAGGAGCTGGAGCAGGGACCGGAGCAGGTGTGGACAGCCTGGGGTGTGGGCCAGGGCGCGCCCACGGGCAGGAAAGAGGAAGGGCGGCGCCGCCAACGCCAAGCCCATGATTCTCCGGCCTTCCCATGGGGCTGCCTCGGCCACGGATTTATTTTTAGTAGAGCTCATAATATTGGAAGAAACAGTGATTGGTAGAGGCTGGAGAAAAGAGCCTGTGTGCGCCTTCCTGGCAAGGTAGGGTTCTCCTCTTTGAATTCCCAGAGCACAGGCCCAAGACTGGAACTTGACGGGTCTCCTGGATCAGTGACGAGGCAGTGGGGGTGACAGCGAGCGGGGAGGAGGAGCGGGGAGGCTCCGCTGAGCCAGTCAGAGGGTGAGATCGCGGACTGAGAAGCACTCCTCCAGGCCCTGGGAGTGGCTGCGATATTTGGGGTATTGGCTGGGCCCGGGGCGCTGGTGTTTTGTGCTGTCCTTTGTTCCCCAAGGGAAATACAATTCTTACTGAAGATTCCAGTCAGGTCTACCTGGCCAGGGCTTTGATGCTGCTCTGCTACCACTGCCCACTGCTATCTGTCTCCCATTCTAAGAACCATAAAACAATCATAATTCTTTTATTAAATCTTTATTGGTACATTACATATACACATCATGACTGCGCTCAACAATGAGAATTTGTACCAGTATATGACACAACTTAATTCTCATTTTTTCCCATAGCGCTACCCACCCTACCACCCCCACCCACTATATACATAAATTTTGTTTCCTTTCTTTTTTGTTATAATCTCATTATTTTTCCCCCTTCACCCATTTCGCTTTGAGTATTTTCTATTTCACAATATATAACATGCATTCTAGAACTCATTTACATTTTTATTTTCTCATACCAGAGAAAAGATGCGATATTTACACATCTGTGACCTATTTGTTTCACTTATGAGGATATCCTCAAGGTATGTCCATTTAACAATCATAATTCTTAATGACTGCCTAATTTTTTCGCTTACAACGTTCAGTGAGAATCTCAGGTCTTTCCTAGGGAAATTGATATCTTTTTGTGACACAATTCCAAATATCAACCATCATACAGTCTACTTAAAACTCCATTCTTGCAGAAGGAAAGTTAGGCCAGAGAGATTAAAAGATGGGTGGGGTATTACTAATGTGGTAATGAAGGCAAAGTACTTGCAGATGGCCTGGGACAGCTGCTAGTGACTTCCGCTTTGCCTTAGTGAACATTTCTCCGTTTTAGATTCTCTAGCTATCATATTGATAGTGTGTTTGTAACATTCAATGTTTACTAGAGAAACAGATATGACAAGATATATGCAAATGTATAAGAACTTACAAGTTGCCACCCAGAATCTGTTGTAGGAGAGTACAGAGGGTCTTTTGTACACCGGAGACCAAAGGATTCATTTGAAGGTCTGCTACTCACTGCGGAGTCTATTTCAGGGGCCAGAGGTCTGAGGCAGAGGCTGAAGAGTCTGTGCTGGAAGTCAGGAGTTGACACCCAAAGTGAAGGCAAAGGCTGGAGCTCTTCTGAGGAAACGGAAGCAGATGTGTCCTTCTTCATTTTCCCTTGATACCATCCAAGCAACAAACCACCCTGGAGTGGGTCTTCTACCCTCAGGTGTAGAACTGCTGAGCCAAGTTAGCTGAACTTCTCTTCCTCAAGTTGATACAGTCAGCCATCACAGTGTTCCAGAGGCTGGGTCTTTCTGTGTCGCTTGTCTTGGGCAGAGAAGCTGAAGGTCTCACGACAGCTTCTAAGCACCTGGGCCCGTCCCTGCTGCCCCCTGAAGTGACCTTCTGTCTCATCTCCTTCTTGGTCATTTGCTCCTTCCCAGCCACTGGCCTCCTTCCTGTTCTTCAGAAGACCGGTCCAGCTCCTTGTCCCTGTCCTCATCCAAGCCCCCCCAGACTGGAGTTCTCTGTCCCACGGAGCATCCTGGCTCACTCCTTTCTGTTTTTGCTCGGATGTCATTTTCTTAGAGTCCTGCAGTCCTAGAACCACTTGCCTCCATTTCCTCCAATTTATTCTTTTTCCATGACACTAACAGCTTTTTGACCTACCATGTAATTCATCTACTTCATACACACATAGCTCTAACTATATATCTGCTGTATCTTCCATGAAAATATTAGTTTCAAAGAGCTAGGTAGTTTTTGTGCTTTATTACCTACTGAATGCCCATTTTAGGGTCTTGAATAGTGCCTGGAATAACACGGCATTCAGTATATCTTTCTGAATGAATGGAAACTCTTTCTTATGTATCCCTCTATGGACAGCATCAAGCTCATCTTTAGCATTTATTTAAAGAGGAGATTGATTTAAATACCTGGGAAGCACAAGGCTAGAAGACCTGTAGACTGGAAGGGGAAGCTGTCCAGGCCAGGGAGGCAGGTCTGAGAGTCCTGAGATGAGCTCCGGGAAGTTATGTATGAAGGACAGAGAAAGCCAGACATTGCCTGGTACCCTCTTCTTGTGCTTATTCGGAAGATGAAAGAGATCATGTATTTATAAGTGCTCTGAGGTCCTTACACAAAAGACATGCTACGGTAATGGAGTGTTATTACATAGACTAAACCCAGGAGTGTGTCCGCAAATGGCTAAACTGAAGCTTAGCCAGTCTCAGAGCAATTTTTTTCCCTGAAAAATTGAATAGTGCAGCCTCCAAAGCTACAATGCAAGTTTTTCACATTTTTTTTCTATCAAGTGTTCCCACCCTCTAAATTTATCCACAGGTGCTGTTTTCTCTCTCTCTTTTTTTTTTCCCCTAGATAATGAATAGATCTAAGCTAAAAGTTTCTGGATGTACTGACAAGAAGTATAAATCTGGATGTACAAATCACTGGCCCAAGAGTTCGCCTCTATAGTTTTTCTTCCTTTACACTGGTCCCTACCACAGGGAGTACAATGTTTTACTGAGAACAAATGGCTGCATATTTAATTACATCAAAACCTAAAGCCTTTCTGGATTCATATTTCAAGTGCTCTTTGTTGTACAGGGGATGTTAAGAATTGAACTATGTAATATTACTTCAGTTTAAGGGCAATAAATGTGCCTTGGACAACAGTTGTTAGTGTTAGCTTTGCTACATACAGATTGCAAATACTATCTCCTCCCTCCTTTGCCTATTTCTCGCACTATTTAGTGCCCTCTGGTGTCTGGAACCACAGACTGTAGTACTTGTTCTAAAGGAGGATCGTTAGTTTTTGTTGTTGTTGTTTTCCCTTAAACTGATTTTAGTGCAAATGTTGGCGACCTCTCTTCCCTTTCCGAATCCTAGTACGATGCTGCTAAATGGCTTCTCCTGGGAACTCTACTGGTTTGGAGAAAGCTGTTAAGAAATAAGAGTCAATTTATGCAAGTTGGCTTTTTATTTTGTTCTTACTTTCAGTGTGTGCTTCCTGGACCATGGGCACTGGAAAGGGTTGGGTGGGAGGGAGGCAAAATTAAAGTAGATGTGTCATCATTCGTAAAGTCAAAGTATCATTGAGTACTTTAGGACTAACTAAGAATTATTCTAGAACTCTCTGGTTGATTTCCATAGATAAATCCCTAGTCTTCTGTGTTTATATTTTGGGACATTTTTCTAAATAAGTCAAATATATCAAAAACACTTATTCTTTCATAAATATATTATTTAAAATATTTTTTCTTGGTAATTTGAGTGGTGTAACTTATACTTTGGAGGTCATATCTGAATTTTTAAAAAAATATAAGATTTTCCTCTTTCTCAATCTTATGACACTAGGTAAGTAGTTGTATTAGTTTCTATTTTTATATCTATAGGAAAATGACATCTATCCAATAGAATTAGTTTGAAGATCAAATGAGAAGTTGTGAACAAAATTCTTATTCAAGAAGCTGGCAGATTTTAATCACCAAGTAAATATATTTAATTTTTGTTCTTTATTATTCCTTTAGGGTTTGATTTAACTTCCAAGCTCTAATCACATCCATATTTCTAATTTTAAATAAAAGATTTCACAAACATTTTTAAAACCATGGCAGTATCCAGGCTTGTTGGTTGGCAGCGTGGAAAAGAGAGGGGGAAAAGGGAGAGTAGAGGTGCGAGGTTGCTACTGGAACACTTGGAACATAGGCTCAGGTAATATAAGACATACCTACTCAAGTGAAAAAAATAAGGAAAAGTCATTTATCTGGAAGAGATATTTTGGGCTTCCAGCTTTATCAGTATCATAAAAATATTATTTTACTTTAATTTAAGCCTGGACAAACACAATGCCTCCTAAATTCCACTGGTAAGTCACAGCACTCAGTGTTTGTTCTTTTATTTCCTCTGGTTCCAAAAGTTCAACACGGCTATTATGAAACTATGTAGTTTAGAAATCAACATTTTTTTTTCTTCTCTACTATGAGAATCCATCAGGACACAAAGGACAAATCCTGTCAAACATGTAAACCAGTTACACTGCCTCCAGTTTCTTCCTAAAGATGCCTTCTGAGGAAAAGATGCATGCTTTCTAGAAGCTTCTCAGTTATTACTTTGAGTCTGCACAGTGTTTGGATATTGATAGAACCCTCGAATGTTCGCGTGGTGAAAGTGATGGAGCTTCCCCTTTGTAGAGTTCCGTGCCCTTCCCCAGCCAGAGTGGTTCAAGAGGTTTGCTGGTGGCTAGGTGCAGGGTTCGAAGTCAGAGCACGTCCTTGTGCCTGCCAGTACTGGAGTCCTCTGCTCTTCCAAAATGCTCATCTACCTCAGTAGAATTCCAGTGAAGGTGTTAGATGGAAGGCAGCCTCGGGCCCATAGTCACACTTATTTCAGCATGTCTGAACCCTCATCAACCAGCGGAGATGAAACAATCAACAGACTTGACAGGAAATTTTGTACCCTACTGGTATTCATCAGTGACCCTCAGAAGGACAATACATTTTTTAATAATTTGAAATCTGCAGGAGTAGATTAGTATTTCTGCACATTCTTTACATGTCAGATCTTGGGTTGAGTCTACTGCACTAACAACCATGTTATCAGTGGGAAAACCAGTGGGATTGTATTATAATGATAATTATAATAATTAAGGCATCCACCATATCAATATTACTGTTTAAGGTACAAAACTTAGTCTTGTACTGTCATATATTAACTTGTCTACTGAAATCATACTAACAGAACATAATGCAACTCTGTTTTTTGGGGACCAGATACACTGTATGACTGAAATATACAGTGAATGTTTAAATATAAAAATTTGTTACTAAAAGTACATGGCCAGTAACTGATCTCAAAATATTCTCCTTCACTTAGAACCCACTCTCCTTTGATTCTTGCCACTTTCCAAAGCAGCTCTGGGTTCCCCTTTTGTGAGGTCTGGGCTTAAACATGGTAAGAGCTGCTGCCAAGTGCTACCCACCAGGAAATCAGGCTTGGAGAAATGTCACAGTGCCTGTTCGTCCACTTTCTCCACTGGCTCTGACACCCTTATGACTTTTACTCCTGACCAAAGCAGAAATGACCCTGAAAGGTACATGATTTCAATCAGTTCAGAACACTGAGGCTGCCAGGACAATTCAGCAAAAGACGTTCATCCAAGAGGACCTCCAGCGCTGCATCAAAATATATCAGCTGTGATGGGATAAGTGCATTTGAATGGAGTAGGAACATTTTTAAAGAGATAAAAAGTTTAAAATTTCACTATTTTTGATATGTCTCATACTATAATAAAAATCATGAATTTTATGGTGTGACAGTGAATATCATAAATATTTATAAATATCTGATGTGTGCTGTTTCCTATGGTAGAGGTATGCATGTATATATGTGTATATGTGTATGCATTCATGTTCATTTGTATGAATACAAAAATAAGTAGAATGTGTAAGTAGTTGTGTACAAGTATGTTGTCTGTATGAAGTATGTAAGAATAAGCACAATTATGCCCAAAGACCACTGCAGCTTGCACCATGGTGCATATCTATAGTTTTAGCACTGTGCAAGGTCTAGGCAGGGGGCCTACAAATTTAATCATAGTCTCAATAACTTAGCTATTTAGCAAGACCCTTCTCAAAATAAATAAGAAAGGGCTAGATGTGTAGCTCAGTGCAATGGCCCCTGAGTTCAATCACCAATACAGAAAGAAAGAAAGAAAAAAAGAAAGAAAGAAAGAAAGAGAGAGAGAGAGAGAAAGGAAGGAAGAACCTTATAAACCAAAGCACATCCCACAGCATCCCTCACCCCAAAAGAAAATACAGTGAGACTGGGATCATTTACTGGGCTGGTCCCAGAGTCCCTGGTGAGTGGTATTTAAAGTACATCTTTAAAAGGCCAGTGGAAGTCAACCAGGAGATTTTCAAATGTAGGCAACATAAATCAAATGCATGGAGAGCAGCAAACAGTCAAGAGCTGAAGGCAGCTGCAGTCACCAAGCTGTGCCAGCAGTGTACGGTGGGAAGGCTGGGCAAAGGTGTAGCATAGCAGTAAGAGAGTGGGCTGAGGGAACCAGCAAAGTCCAGGGTATGGAAACATTTGGACAACATTCTAGGGACTTTCAGCCCCCATGTTAAGGTAATAGGAGCACTCCATACGTCTTTGGGAGAGGATCAGCGGCCTCAGATTTTCGGTAGAAGAACCAATATGAGAGTCATGTGCTGAGTGGCAGGAATGGGGAGCCCACATGTGGAATGCTGCAGGACGTAAGATCTCAGCCTAAGGAAGGGTGAGAGCTGAGAGCGTGCTGCCACAGTGCCTGAAGAGCACGCCGCTGTGCGTCTCTCTTCTGAGTGGAGGAGAGGATGGAAAAGTAGGAGTCTGAGGCTCGTCAACCTCAGGGTAGTGGAGGAAGAAGCTGTGTAGCAAAGACAAGTTGGGGCTGTCATGGAGGAAGGAGAACCAGAGAAAGAAAGGGACAGGGGGACAAGAAGGAAGTTCAAAGAAAGTGGGGCTAGTGGTGGTGTCAAGTGTACTGTGAAGTCAGTGGGCTAATAAGTGAGATGGTGATAGGTAAGCATGAGACCTTTGATGGTAAGTATGGGGAAAACTCTTATGCGGAAGATAGATGGAATGGATTGAGAGCGATGGCAACAAACAGTGTACAGAGACAATTACATTCCATCTCGGCTTTCGGCCACTTTCAATGGATTTGGTGTGATAGAAGCTTCTTGGTCACTTCAAATAAGAGATCTTTGAGAAGGTCCAAAAACCCTGCAGACTGTCTAGCTCTACGTGCTTTTAGTTGCGTGCTGTTATCACCAGTTTTATAGGTTGATTCACTAAGAAATGCAGCTTTACAGTAAATAACACCTCTGTCATCTGTGTCACCAGTTACCCAAGTTGTTTCTCATGAGTTAGGAAGCTAATATTGTCTAACTCAACTGGCTTAAACCATCACACCTGAACTTGGGCTGCTACAAAGAGCTGTTGTACATCAGATGGGCGAAAGCTCCACTTGCAAATGCTCCCACTTTGTCTTCACGGATTCTGTGAAGAGTCACCCCGTCTGGCCACACATGTGCATGCAAGTGGTGGCTGTGAGACTCGGGTTGCCCTTTCCTCGTATTTGGTGTCCCACAAGCACACTTTCTTTTGCAAAGCTCATGATTTCAGTGGACGGTGTGCTGCTTGGTGAGCAGAATGGGCCTGGCTCAGTAACACTTGGAGACCATGGCTTGTCGTCTCTGCTGCATTCCTTTTGTCCACATTTCGCCTTCTTATGTCAGCCAAGAAGACAGCATCATTACAAGAGGAAAAGCATCAAGTCTTGCATCTGAAATAGAAAGTTAGGCAAAGGGGTTACATTGATAGATTGACTACATCATGCCAAAAGTCTGTGTGTTGGTAACTTAACCCCCAATGCCTTATGCTAATGAATACACTGTGAATTAGGAGGTGGGACCTCTTGGAGATAACTAGGATGAATGAGGCCATCAGAGTGAGGTCTCCATGATGGCATTAGTGGCTTTATAAGAAGAAGAAGAACAACCCAAGCAGACTCACTTGTTCTCCCATGCCATGTGATGCCCTCTGTCACATTGGCATGCAGAAAGAAGGCCTGGTGCTTCTGGGAAACTTTACACTGCCCAGCCCCCCAGAATCAAGAGCCAAATAGATTGCTTTTCTTTGTAACTTTCCCAGCCTATGGGAAGTTCTGTGATAGGAGCACAAAACTAAGATAATTTATTTACTCAGTTTCAAAAGGGAAAAGAATGAAAAAGACACACCATGATCACAATTTCTCTAAGCAACGGTACAAGTGCTATTATCCTGTGCAATTATTTTGACTTGATTTGAAATGTTTATTCAAATACTTACATGAATGACTCATCAGAAGGATTGTTAAAACTGCCTTACATATGTGAAACACCTTCACAATAATAACAACGTTTGTGGGGGAACTTATATTATGTTTTTAATTGCTTTTGTCAGTCAAAAATATCAGCTGAACTCCTGCTAGAAGCTGAATGCTGCATTTGAGCCTGGAGACAGAATTACAAAGGAAGCACAAAAAACCCCTTGATTAACTCGAATTCTTGGAGCATGCGTGTTTGATTAATTAGGTTTTCAGGTGAACCACTGAACCCTTTATGAACTGCAGTGATTTTTATTCTGACTCTTTTGAAAATTCTGATTCAACTTTCTGGAAAGATGTTTACTGGAGCACAGGGTCTAGTTCCCTTCCCTTTGATTCTAACTGAAATGGCCAAAAACTATCTAAAAATAAGACAAATTCCATTAGTGCAGGAAATAGAGGAGGAAGGTCACCTACAAGGCAGAGAAATGCACAAAATTTCTGCTAGATAGAGCCCAGCATGGCTTGGCCTGAGGTGGAAAAGCATTAGCTTCAGAGGTAAAGGACCCCGTTCTGTGTTTAGCTTTGCCACTGAGTTCCTGTTTAACTCTGTTGAAGTTTGTGTCTAGATGTCCCTTCAAAGCCTCAAGTGATAATACATGAGGTTTTCAGAGGTGGTGGAATCTAGAGTATGTATTGCTGGGACTAAGGCTGTGTGATTACTAAGTTAGTCTATTGATTCCTTGTCATAGTTTTGGGAGTGAGTGCTATCTGTCTTAAGGGAGAGAACACAAAGGAATAGAAAGTAGCTGCTACTGTCACTTGTCACTTGTCATGTGCTGCTTGCTGCCTTCTGCCTGCCCTGCTTTGACATGAACTATTTCTCCTCTGCAATGTCCCTCTGCCACTCCATCCTGCCTTAGAGCCAGAAATCTCTACAAACTGAGAGCCAAATAAATTTTTACCCTTTTAACTTTGAGTGTTGAATACTTTGTTTCCCCACAAAAAAAAGTAACTAAGACACCCTTGGTGTGACTGAGTGTTCTCAAATATGACACTTCTGGGTCAGATGATTCCCAGTGTCCTCTTTAGCTCTTGGGATCCATGAGACAACATTAGTTGAGGCACGTGTAATATAAAATCACAGCATCCATATCATAGAAGCCACCTGGGTTCAAGTCCTAGATCTCTTGCCCATGAGCTCTATCATGCTGGACAAGCTACTCTAAGCCTCTGTTTATTCACCTGGAAAGGGGAATAATAATTCCTATCTCTTCTGGTGGTTACAGAGACTAAACTAGAAAATACATTCATAGTTCATAGCAATGTGTCTAGCATATATTAAACACTCAATAGAAGCCATCATATATATTTTGGAGGGGTTTATCATACATTTTGAAAATTTATTTTCAATTGACAACTTACTGTACATATGTATGGGATATAGTGTTTCGACTCACACATACAATGTATAGTGTTAAAATAGAGTAATAAGCTAATCAGTCCCACAAAAGTTTATCCTTTTTCTAAGTTGAACACATTTTAAATTCATTCTTCTTGCTATTTTGACATGAAATTATGGTTAACAATATCTACCCTGTTGTACACTAGAATTACTTCTCTCACATAACTGTGATTTTGTGCCTATTAACCAAACTCTCAGCCTCTGGTAGCCACTAGTCTATTCTCCACTTGCAAGGCATTGGTGGCAAACCTATGGCATGCATGGTGTACTGGGCTGTTTGTGTCACTGAAACCTCTAAAAGGTTTGCCATAACATAATTAACCTCCATATTCATTCGTGTTGCTGCAAATGACAGGAATTTATTCTTTTTAATGGCTGAGTAATACCCCACCGAATATATATAAAATACTTTATCATTCTTCCGTTGCTAGTCACTGAGTTTGAGTCCATATCTTGCTCGTTGTGACTTGCGCTGCAGTAATCATGGGAGTGCAAGTGTTTCTGTCACACCGCTTGCTTTGCCTTGGGGCATGTCTTAGTTACTTTCTCATCATGGAAATACAATACCCAGCACCCATAACTTAAAGAAGGAAAGTTTATTTTTCCTCAAAGTTTGTAAAGCTTTCAGTCTATAGTTGGTTGGCTCTGAGACGGAGGAGGCAATGGCAGAGGGGCTTTGCAGAGAAGAAACAGCCCATGGCATGCTCAGAGGAAGAAAGAGGGACACAGACCCTTCCAGGCCACATCCCTGGTGACCCACCCTCCTGTAACCGGGCTTCACCTTCCAACACCACATTTAGCTGTAAAGTGGTCAGTGGATTAATCTACTGATGAGTATCACATCCCATAATCCAACCACCTCCCCATAGCTCAACCTATGAGCACAATGAGCCTTTAGGGAACATCTAGACATAGACCATCGCATTCCACTCCTACTTCCTGAAAGACTCAAATGCATCTCTATGCAAAATGCCTTTAGTTCATCTGAAAAGGTCACCAAAGACCTAAGAGCGTTGGCACTGCTGGAAAGTGCCAGGCCAGTCTCTTCTGGGATGTAAGGAGGACTTTTAGCTGGAGCCCCTTTAAACACACACAGAAAGTTAACACTGCTGTCGGAAAAGGCGCAGGGTGAACACCCCACTACAAAAGAGAGTCACAGGAAGATAGAAAAATGGAATTGAAACAAGATCAAAGTCTAGAAGAGCAAACAATAAGTCCTGTAGTTTCATGTCTAGCACATGAGTCTTTCAGTAGTAGTATTTAGATGAGAACTTCAAAGGGCCGAGGTGGTCCCAGTGGTTTCTCTCTAGGGCTGGCTTTGCTCATTCCTTCTGACTCTTCTTGGGTGACTGATGTTCTTGCCTTCTTCATCTTTCTGGGGTTTCCGTGGAACTTTCAGCTTCATCCTCACAGATTTACACGTTATCCTCTTAGGGGCACACTGTGTGTCCCCTCAGGCCTTCCCCTAAATCTGAATAGAAGCTTCCTTAACCTTATAATTCTTGCATTCATCCTATGCCTAAAACCAGCACCAAGATCTTCTGCTAACTTGAGCAGCAGCTGAGACCTTTTATATCTTGCTGGTAGTTCTGGGAACCTCCGAGTTTCTGGATGGCTGAAGATGGTGAACTAAATTCTGGGGAGTCAATGCCCATTCCGCAGGTTGCTTCCATTCTAGAGCATGGTTATCTGAGGCTCTTTCCTCAAAGCACTTTCACCTTTGCAAATTTGAGCCTGCAAAGGTGGCTCCCATGTTCCTTCAAGACATTTTTTCCTATTGATTATTCCAAAGCATTTGTCTTCCTTTTAATGATAATCTTTTAAGTGACCAAGTTCTCCTTGGGTCTGTGTTTGCAGACCTTGATCATGACAGAGCTTCCTTTTGATCAAACTCAAAAAATTTTAAATCGTTCTACTAGGCTGTTGGATTTTGATTCACAATGTAGTGCTGACTATAAGCCCCTAACAATATCAAACTGCAGCCTGACTATTAGGCTGTCTTAAAATTTCCTCAGCCAGATTTTTCTGCTCCCCTTAATCTTAGTCTCCTGAAAAGTCTCTGAAAATGTGAAAAATGCAGACAAGTTTTTTGCCAGAGAGTAGCATACTTGCAGTGGAGTTCCTCTGCCCACAGAGTCCTTCTTCCTATCTCAGACCTATTGAGTCTGGTCTTTCCTGGCTGTGTTGCTGCAACATACTGGTTTTCTGAGCTTTGACCAGAATCTCCCATGAATCTTAGCTCACAGTGTTCTAGATTGCTTTCTCTGCTAGCCTCTCTTTCCAAACTTCTCCTTCAGGGCAGTTCTGAAAGTTCCTGAACCACACGGTCAGCTAGCATCTCAGCAATGACCCCACTGCTGGTACTAAAAGCTGAAGTAGTTACTTTCTTGTCACTTAGAGCAGTAATGATTTCAAGAAAGAAAGGTTTATTATAGTTTCCAGCACTTGTGTCTGCACTTCGGGCCATGGAAACTGTCCATCATCAGTGTGTTCTACAAAGCAGAAGAAGACTTCACTTCAGCGACACCACCACGCTCTCATTTTCCTGGTCTCCCACTGGAATCCAGAACTCCCAAGACAGATTCAAGTGGGGTCAACCGTGTGCTCCTCCGTGTGGTCGTCCTGCCTGGGCAGGTTTCCTGGGCCATTTCTTAGGCTGTGGAGTTTTCTGGTTTGAAGCTGGTTAGGGTCTTGTTTTTGGGTTTAGTTGAGTTCCACAAGAGAAATATTGAAGTTCTAACCCCCAGGAATCGAGAATGTGCCTGTGTGGAAATAAAGTCTTTATATAAAGGTAATGAGCGTAAAAGAAGATTTATAGGTTGGGTACTAATCCCTTATGTCTAACAAAAATGGGAAATTTGAACACAGAGACAGATGCATGTAGAAGAGAATGTACAAGAAAGGGGTTCAGGAAGAATGCTATGGGAGGAGAGAGGCAGACATTAGAATATTGCTTCCACAAACTCTGGAACATCTTGGAGTTGCCCGAAGCTGGGAGAGGCAAGTTAGGGATTTGTTAGCCTGCAGAAGGAGCACGGCCCAAGTTAAACCTCAGATGTCTGGACTCTAGTGCATGTCTGTTGTCCTGAGCCCTCCAGCACATGGTGCACTGTTACAGGAGACTCATCCTTCCTGGTCTTGTCAGTGCTGTACATGACAGCAGCAGCTGACTCCAGCCTTCCTGAGAAGGGGCTGCACATGGCACAGGAGTGTCAGATTTCATAGATGAACCAACATAGACTTGATTTGATTATGATGAGGCAAATATCTGATAAAGTTTTATGTCTTGGTGTTTTGCAGCATGATTCATTTATGTTTAGATCATCAACCACTCAATCATGTGATGCCATTATCTTCATTCAATAGACTGCTCTTCTCCAGGGCAGGGCCTCAGCTCCCTGTGGCTGTGAACAGGGACTCTGGCATCACTAGGGGTACAACAAGTTGCCCCTCTGCTCAGAAGCTGTGTGACCTGAACAAGTGACTGAACTTATGCCCAGTTTCCTCATTTATTAATGAAATCATCATTACAGTGCTTACCTCTTGCTCAAAGAATCAGGTAAGTTATTTCATGTAACTCCGAAAAGAAGGCTGAGAAGTCAATACCGCACAATGTCAGTGAGGATAAGAGCTTCCATATATATTTCGTGGAGTTTAGCATAGGCTGTGCCATTTAGGATGAGCTCAGTGGACATCTCCTGAACAACAAAAGCACACCGTTGGCTCAAGTGACCTCGCAGTGTTCTAGCCACATGATGCGGAGGAGAAAGCCACAGAGAAGAGCTGAGGATTTCATAGGCCTGACCTGGGTCCTCAGCACTTGTAGCGGAGCGAGAAGACATGGACTCTCACGGCCCTGTGAACCGTGGGTTTCTTTAGAAGAAACGATAAGAGGAAGAGGGCAGAGTCACGACTTGTGCCTTATTCTGCGGTGGCCCTCGCTCCTTCCATCTGGGGCCTAGAAGGCACAAGAGGAAAGGCCAGTTAGAAAGTGATCACCTGCCATGCTGATAAAAGAAAGAGCAGTTTGCTCTTTTAGTCACCAGGGCTGATGATTCATTGCCTGCTACCTGATTTGGGAAAGAGGGCTTCCGTCCTGTCCAGTATGTGACAGAGGGGGAAGTGCTTTGCCTGCAGACCCCCAAGAAAAAGAAAAGATGAAAGGAAAATTGCCACTGTTTGAACTGAATAGAAGGTGGATCGTTTTGCTTTTTATTTCTCAGGGTGTATCTAAAGAAATGAATGACTTTTACTACATATTGTACAAATACTTTCTCTCCCGCCATTGTGTCCGTGTCTTTCCATGGGAGGTTACTCACTCCTACAAAACTCAGCCAACATCTGTGCAAACTTTGGAAGCCATGTTAACAGTTCCAGGCCACAGGGAGTCTGCCTGCCGTCACAAAGGGTGTATATGAGCCTTCATCCCAGTGCTGGAGAGAGCAAGCTCATACCGAAGCCCGAGCTCCTCCTCTGTGGAAATGCATGGGCGTTCTCCATCCTTGCTGGTCTTCTGAGCACTTGCCGTCCTCTGTCCTCCTCAGGCTCTATGGCAGTCAAGTTGTTCAGTGAGGTCACCCTGTTGACTGACAAGTGTAAAGGAACAGGAGAGAGGAAAGCGGTGTTGCTTTGGAAAGGTGCCCTTCTGAGTAACACTGGGTCTGAGCTCTGCAGGGTACACACAGGCCAGGAACCTGCACACAGCCTTGTCTTTCACCGACACGCAGTGACCGTGGAGCCTTAAGGGCACAGATGGCCGTGCTCTCTTAGCGACACCACCTCTGTCTTTGGCTGGGGTGACAAACACCCTGCTGTACTTCCAGTGGAAGGCCAGTGGCAGTTTCTGAGGCATCAGTACTTGGGGTCTTGGCCCCCAGGATTCCACAGGGCCCGGCCTGGTCGGGGCAGGAAGCCCTCTTGTGCGGGCCAACCGGCTAACCGGCCTATGTCTTGCGCCATAGTTCCTTCTCCTTGCCCTCATTTTTCCCGTCTGAGAAAACTGCTATCCTAAGTGTGCCTCTAACACTTTCAAAAGATCATCACTTCTCTCTTTATCTTCTTCAAGATTTTATTATCCCTTCAATTCCACCTGCATTTTCAGGACTTGATCCCATTCTTTTCATTTTGAAAATAGCCCGGGGCCAAGATAGAGAAAGAAACAACCTGCAAACCAATTTTTAAGCAGTTTTTAACTTAACAAAAATGTCAAGCTATCGCACCTTTTAAATCTCAATAGATCTATTTGCAGACATTATACCAAAATCAGCAGTTTCCTTGTTCTCATCGCGCCTCAGTCGCTTCTCCAATGAATCAGTGCGGAAGTCCTTGTGTGTCCAGGTGGCCATGGGAGGCTCTGTAATTGGGAGTGTCGGGTCCAGGGGAGTGTTTTTTCCAATGAGCCTGAGACTCTTCTGACAGAAACTTTTGAGAAGTCGAGTGAAAATAATTAAGTTCAGAACTTTCCAGACCTCTCTTAATATACCCATCATGTCCGGCCTCATCAGTGACATGTTGATGCTCTTGTTTCTGATTTAAGCTGTCAGACTTGGTAAAATTGCCCCAACAGCTTTAGCCTATGTGGCAGAACAAGGACAAGATGTTACTTACACCTAATTATGGCTGAGAGCATAATAAACAAACCCTGCATCCTAGCAACATTATTGCCTCTGGTTTTTGGTTTTCTGGATCTTGACCTCAGCCCTTTGAAATTCAGGAGAATTTGATACAGGGATTCTTAGGGCTATTCCAGCTGTTATGCTTTGACTTTAATATCAAAATCGAAAACAGTGTAAGCCAAAGTGACTTTGAAAGGAGGTGGGGAAAAGTGTTGCGGAGAGGATCAGACTGAATAGCTGGCCTGGTAAGAATGGGTGACCCCAGCTTCTCGCCTTTTATTTCTGCTCCACCTCTGTGGTCGGAGCTAAATCTGGTCGGAGCTAAATCCAGTCGGATCAGTGATCAGTGTGCAGGAAGCACAATCACTCACCGGAAAGGCAGGGAGGAGGCAAGGGGTCTGCGCTTAGCACAGTGAATATCGAATGTGCTAGGTTCAATAACGAGTAATTGCTACAAACAGTCGTTATGATGAAGGACACAGATGCACTCCCGGGGGAGGAAAATAATCCTTAGTGTTCTAGTCATTTAAAAGGAGCTTCGATTGAGCCCTCTGCGGTGACGGGGGGTGGGATGGGGTGGATGAGTTGCCTTTTGGCCTGGACTGGGAGCCTGTGGTCACCCAGCTGCCTCTCCCCTCTCTGCCTTTGTCTCCCGCGGACACCAGGCCTCTCTGGAGGCCCAGCAGTTCCCTCCCGTGACCGATGACGTCACTGAACATCCGGGGATGTAGGACAGCTTGACCTCCACTCTGCACCCGCTCCCCAGAGTTCCCAGTGAGAATTCACAAATCCAGTTAAAGGTGAAATTTCGCCATTTCCTCTGTGGAACACAAGTTTTATGCGATGACAAGTGAATGAATTTCTTCTCTGCTCAAGTCTCCAACTCTGATACAGTTGCCAGAGGCAGAAAAAAAAAAAAATCAGGACTTTGGCAGCAGTAAATAGAGTTGTGCCTTCAAAAATGCTTCCATTTTTTTCTCCCCTCTCTTAAAAAAATTGTGTGTGTGTGTGTGTGTGTGTGTGTGTGTGTGTGGTGTGTGTGTGGGGGGGGTGTGGTGTGGTGTGGTGTAGAGGAAAGAAAGTGATTCTTAGTTTTCTTTTGCTCAGTGGAAGATAAAGAAAAATATGAAGTAAACTCACAGATTGTCTGGCTCCTCATTCTGCCCATCACCAGGCTTCTCTTCTTCCCTCTGCTGGGTCTGCAGGCTTTTCAATCTCTTGGCAGAGCCTCGATCATTTCTTGCAGAGGGTGAGTTATAAAGTGTGTCCATTGTCCATTCTCAAAACATCCCAACCCGGAGTCAAGAAGAACTCCATTTCCTGGCCTGAGTTTTTGAGTTCTGATCCCTTCAGGTGTGGGGATCACTCAGGAAATAAGAGCCATAACATGTGACTGTGGTTTTAAAAACAACACGTGCTGGTTGGGACCTAGACACTTAGCCAGGCTGTTGGCCAGCAGCATACAGTGAGCCCTGGGGAAGAGGGAAGTTAATAACTACTGAGAAAACAAAATGGAAAAGTTCAGAGATCCATGTGAAAGTAAAGGCTCTTTCTGACCTCCATAAAAGTCAGGTGACCTCTGTCCCATGGAGGCATTATGGGATATTTCAGCCCTGGAAAGGATGAAGGAAGAAGAGAGTTGAAAAAGTATAACACATTTTTGATCATGCAGTCACAGAAATATGGGTGTGTCAAATCCCTATGTATTCTTTAGAGTATTTCTTCTGATGAGCTATTGATTTTAATTTGATCAGTTTTATTATATTAAACAATGAGTACTTAACAGGAAAAAATCACAAAAAATGGTATTGCATTTTTAAAATATTTATTTGGTATATATAAAAAGCATCAAAATTTTCAATATCAACTGTTTTTTGGTGTACAAAATAAAAACAAAATGACAAAAATAAATTCTTACATGTATTAACATGAAAACAGAAATAGCACTCTATAAAAATCTTGACTTAAATTATGACAACTAAATAATAAAAAGTAAGATATCAATAAAATAAAATATCAAACGTGTAATGAGTGCTTAGAATAGACCTCAACATTTTACTTCAGCTGTGTACCTGCTCACAAAACCTAACAAATAACTTCAAAAGTGAAAACCTGTGTGAACAATAGTGAAAATGCTAACAAACTCTACCACAGACGTAGTCTTTACTTCAATTGTCATATTCAAGGCAGTCTTCACACATGACAGGCGCACGTTTCATATACCAGTATCTCTTACACTGATAGAGTATTTTTGTTTTTCTGTCCTTTCTTGTAGGCCACAGTTGACATTTTGGGTTTTTTTTGTTGTTGTCCTAATAGGGCTTTGGGCTATGTTGGGCGTGTCTGTTCCCCTGTCATGTCACCAGTATGCTCCACAATATTTTTGGCATACTTCCCCGGGAAGAAATGTTACTTTTTCCTCTGCTGTAAATGACTTCTCAAGAGTTCCAGTCCCAGTCTTCTAAGAAAATTTCTCCACTGTATTTTGCACTTATTATTTTTTTTGTAAACTATCAAATTATTTATGAACATATGTGCATGATTTGGTAAAACACAACCATCGGCCAGTCCTTTGTGTTTTGAGTGACATTATAGTTGCTACATAATTCATCCATATCTACTCCATCTTTGGTTTTGTTGTAGAAAGTTTCCATCTCAGGTTTCCTTTTTGTGGATGTTTCCTTACCAATATTTCCATCATAGTGCAATGTTGATGTCAGCAATATCAGTTTGTTTTTCTTTACCAGGTAAGAGGCTAATATAAATATTTCTGAAACCCAAGACTGTACTATACAGTACTCTGGTTTGAAAACAGCATTTCATGAGGAAATTCTACTTTGTTGTTGTGTACAATGTTGAAACTTGTCAACTTGTGCTCTGTTAGACAATGTGACATTAACTGAATACTGGCAAACCAACTGTCACCTGTCACATTCTGATTAATTTGGGAGGTGGAAACAAGATCACAAGATCTTTCAGCTTATTACTACACAAATAAGGACCTGATGGCCTAGTTCCAGAATAGATTTTTAAATTAAAAGTCTAATAGTAAGTCTTCACATTCTATACAGGTATATATTTTTATGCTATATTTTGACCAATCAATTTTCCATATGTCTTTTGCATTCCTGTGCTTACCATGACAAATTTCTGCTAAGTACAGCAGATCTATGAATGCTCTAACTAGTGATGTGCTTTAATAAATGCATTTTGAATGGTGGCTATGAGTACTTACAGAATCATTCACTTGTATATCACAGCATCCTCTAGCATTTCACCTCTTGCACTTTCCAACACTGAATGGCAGTATTGGCATTCTGTGTAATATGCTTCACCCTTGCCAAGACCCTCACTATATTTTTGGATCTAATTCTAACATTGGATCATTCCATTTGATTGTGTGACCATTTTGCAACATTTCAATTGATCAAATATGTATTCATATTGATTTTTTTTTGCCATCTGAATTGAAGAGGTTTGCATTCCCAGTGTCTGTATCAATTGATTCTTGCTCCTTTTCACTGTCAAAGGAACTTTGATTCACATGGCCAACATCAAAGTCACAATCAACATCATCATCATCATCATCATCATCTACCCATACCCCTCTTCTATTATGAAAACATGTATTTTACTATAATAGATCATTTTTATCATCCATGCTGAGTAGTCTGATAATTCACTTTTGACTTCTAAAACTTGCAAATCTGGTTTCTTATGTGCCATTATACTGACAGGATATTTCTCCTAGAAAAATCAAAAGAGAACTTTAAAAAAATCCCACAGCATTGTGTGGGTATATTATACCCTCTGTGATGCTCAGGTAAACATATATAAAACCTATTACACTGAGCATCGTGTGGGTATAAATCCTAATTTGACACTTTTGCATACATTTGTACACCTTGCTATTCATTGTACCAAGTGGGTAAACACAAAGATTGCTTCCTGTATCCCTCAGTAAAAGGTATTGAGATCCATACCTGGATACTATCATGCTAGAGTAAAAATTCACAGTGGAAAAGTAAGGTGTGTGTTTGTGAAACAGTGCTATGCTCATAGGCTAATGTGAGAGCTCAGAGTTTTGTTGACTCAATAATGGGAAGAGATTAATATTCTGAAAAGTTTCATTTTAATATATGAGACTTATGGGCCGGGGAGTTAGCTCAGTGGTTCCGGCGCCTGTCTTGCAAGCGCAAGGACCCGGGTTCGATTCCCCGGTAACCACATAACGATACTGGGTGTGGAGACCCACAGCCAGCAGCAACCAGTACCATATACCACAGTGCCAGGCGTGGTGGCTCACGCCTGTAATCCCAGCACTTGGGAGGCAGAGGCAGGAGGATTGTGATGTGAGTTTGAGGCTGAGCTCAGGGCCAGCCTGAACCACAAAGCGAGACCCTGTCTCAAAAAACCTAAAAAAAAAAAAAAAATATATATATATATATATATATATATATATGACTTATATTTAGTAAGATATGAGAATGAAGCTAGATCCCAGCCCTCTCTTGAAATGTGATAATCCATTTTGGAGCCAGCATCTCAAAACTTGTTACTTTTGCAGAACACACTTTGGATACCCCTCCCTGCATTCAGCTCAGGCTTTTGTTTTGTTGTTTTGATTGCTTAAACTGGCAGGTCATGTGCTTCCCTTCACCTTACCTATACTCTTCCACTTGTCAACTGCCAAGCAAATATGTTACGTTAGAAGGAGCATGAATATAGGAACATGAGCGCCGGCCTAGCAGAAGTCCTGTAGTGTCTACTTGAACCTCCCTAAATCACTCATCAAGTCTCTGCACAGATAAAAACAGGACCCATGGAGTCCTTTCACCCTCTTCTCTGTTTCCAAGTTTGGAATGTGCTGTTTTCTGTCTGTTCTGGAGACAGTATGAGGAGTGAGGAGAGAGAATTGTCCATTTTCTCCCTCGGGAAACTGATGTTACCATCTCAAGTTTTTAAGGATTATTCTAAGCAGGAAATATCAACTTCCAAAGTACCTTGGTGGAGTATGGGAACGCTTCATAATTAATGGCCTAGAATCTCCAAGTTCAGTTTCAGATGAAAAAAAAAAAAAAAAGAAAGAGGGCAATTTCCCAAGTGTTTGGACTGCAGGAGAAAAACCACATTGAATTCTGGCCCCAAGTACACATGACGCTTCCCTTCATGGTACCAGCCACTCCACAGCTAATCTCCATCTACAGATTCAGTCTGCTGCTGTCACCTGGCCTGAAATCACTGAGGGCAACTGACAAGTAAAAACTATAATTTGCCTATTTCAACACAGTGCAGAATTGCTTTCTGGGGGTGGAGTTGAAAGAGATGTTCATAGAAAACAAAGATTTCAAAAGCCTCTGGCTATGGAAGATGTGCATTCAGACTGACGGCTATCCCCCAGCACCCATGGAAGATGAGCTCCAGGACCAGTGGGGGTGTAGTACTGAAGTCTGGGCGCTGCGGGCAGTTAGCTTCCCAGCCTGTGGTATTAGCTGTCCTCACAAAGAAGGGCTTTTTGGCACCCTCCCAATTTCCTTGGCACTATTTAGAGAGATCTGGGTTAAAACTTCTCTATTTCTGCTTCTTCCTTGCCTGCTCAGTCTTACAAGGAAGACAAGGCAAGCTTACAGAAGCCCCCCTGTCAGGGGTGGAGACTGGCTTTGCCCCTCGGACTTTGTCCTTGTGTTCTTCCGTGCTCCCCAGCCTCCCCTCCTCTCCTCCTCACTTCCAGCTGGCTCTGTGCACATTGTGGGGACTCAGTGGGAGAGGTGGCGCCTGCTGACCCCCAGTCATTAATCAAGCTGCCTGACCAGGGCATTTCACGGCCAGCACTGCAGCTCCTTGGGCCTTGGGAGCTGCCTCATAAAATGACAAGAGGTGGGAGTTTATTTCTTTTCCCTGGGCTCCTGAGAAGAAAGAGGTGACGGGGGTGGATGAGGGCTGGGGCAAAGCTGGGCAGGGCTGGAAGTGCAGTCATGTGCTTCCCTGAAGTGTGGGTGTTTGGGGCCGGGAACCATGCATCCTGACCAGTGCAAGAACGTGGAATTGTGAGTGTCAGCTGAATGCACTGAGCCAACCCCTTCCTTAGAAGCAGGCTTTCTTGTGCTTCTTAAGGGTAGACTCGGTGTCCTTGGCCTTGTCTCGAAGAGACCTTGAATCCTGGATTGGAGAGTGCAGTCTTTGAGCTCTTGCCTCTTCATTCCTACCAACTACTTGTCTGACCCTCAGACATCCCCCAGGGTGAGGAGAGGAACCACGGTCAGCACAGCTGGTCTTTACCATCTGGGCCCCTCAGGTCTGATGGAGGAGCTGGTTACCTCCACTCTGCTTCCCATCTTTGGAGAGTGCTTTAATCTTCCTGCAGCTAGTAAAACTTTTCTAAAAAGTAGAGTCTTTGTTTCTTTCTCTCTGTCCTGTGTTGGCCCTCAATCTTGCCTTCCCATCCCCGCCCCGCCTGGTGGGTCTTTTTCTCTGCCTGCACCAGGCTAATCAGGGTGTGTCACATGGAGTCACTGTGGGAAGTCACGCTGTGGGAAAGGGGAGCAGACCTCTGCGCAGGTCCTCGTGGCTGGAGGACACAGTGACATCCTGCTGTGGGCTGTGGAACTTTGATGCTGAGCGTGGGACCTGCTGGCTTTCACTCAGGGGTTTTCGATGGCTACATGTCCACCGCGACTTCCCGCACGTGTCTAGTATGGAAATGCTTGTGGCATCTGTGACTTTCCAGGTTCCTTTCGGCTTTGAAGTGAGCTGTCTTTCTGGATTGTTGTCTCGGAAACTGACACCTGGGTTTGGCCTCGCAAGTACCTTCCTGGGCATAAAAGGCTTTCCAATTGCCATTCTGCTGGGGCCTTTGCGCACGGAGCCATTTCCCCGAACTGCCATATTTGTCCAGGAAAAGAGCATGTAGCAGGAAGTTGTGTTGAGACACTTCAGGTAGATCAGTGTCAAATATGTGCTGAGGTGATTCATAATTTACCAAAGGAGACAAAGGGCACCCTTTGCTCGTGCAGTTAATGAAGACTTATTACCACTGTTGTAGGCCCTGAAAATAGATGAACACTGCGAGCAAAGTTCTCCAGTTCTTCTTCTGTTTAACCCACATTCTCCTGGACAGTAAGAAAATGAGATGCAGAGAAGCAAACGAGGTAATTTTCTTTAATGGGAAGAGGCGCCCAGGCTGGTTGCAGCAGTGAGGCCTGTAATCCCAGCTGCGCAGAAAGCTGAGGAAAGGATGACAAGCTCAAGACTGGCCTGGCAATGTAGAGAGACCTTCTCTCGAAAAGAAATTTAATCAAAGGTGCCAGGGACACAGCTCAGCAGCAGAAAATAATCCTAAATGGGATTTTTGTTTATGAGTGCTTTTTTGTACTCATCGAGTACAAAATTGAGTAGATCGAAGCCAGCTCTTTTCATTGAGCTACAGTTCCACTTCTTTTTAAATTCCTTTAAAATGTTGGATAAGGTTTTCCTCATTTGCTCAGTTACCTAGGCTGGGCTAGAACCTGCGATCCTCTTGCCTCGGCCTCCCTGAGTCCTGAGATTTCAGGCTTGCATAACCACGCCTAGCTCATAAAAACGAGAGTTTTGTACTGTGCTTTACACACAACGAAGCCTTTTTACATACATAACAAGTCTCATGAGAGACTCTTTCTAGAGTCATTTTATGGATGGAGCAATGGTAACAAAGAAATGTGCAGAGTCATGGGTCCAATGAGCTATGGAGCCAGCACCTCACCCCAGATCCTCTCCCCCTAAGCGGGGCCACCTCCCCCCTCCTCTCCATCTCTGCATCTTTCAGGCTGTGGCTGCATGAGATCCTCTTTGAAGGGTCAGACATGAAGACTGAGGACAAGATGGAATGTGTGCTCCGGGGAGGGCCTTGGCGTTCCCAGCCAAGAATGAGCTTTTCACAAGCTCAGGGAAGTTCCCTAAGTGGCCTTTGGCTCAGGAGAGGCTCTGTTTCATCTCTTCTTGACGGGGGTCCCTGGGAAGAGGGGAGCTGCGGTGGAAGCGAAGGGGAATGTGGGAAAGGTTGTCATTTCCACGTTGTCTGTTATCCATCCGCATAACCCCTGGGGCCCTATTTTCAGACTTGTCTGCTTGCCCAGAAAGGGGCAGGCCCGAGTTTCACAAAATTCAAAGTACATGCACTTGGCTTAGGCAGCAGTGATGCCGAAGAGGTGCATGCTGGTCCAAGCTCGTGCATGCTGGTCCAAGCTCGCGCCCACTACACTGAGCCGCAGCGAGGGCTGGCACCTTCTTGCTGCCCGCTTAGAAGCAAAGGAGGCCTCTAATTAGAACCAGAGTTGCAGAGTCTTAGAATCTCCGTGCACCTCAGACTTGACAGTTCACATACCTCACTTCACAGACCCAGCACTGAGAGGCAGAATGCCTCAGCCCCAGCCTTACAGGGATCTGGTGCGTACCGCCACCGGGCAGCCACACAATCCTGCTGATTCGGGGCCCCGGGTTCTCTCCTCCTGCCTGCCAGGCCGCCTTCAGAGTTGTCCACTAAGTTCAGAGCTCAGTGAGAGCTCAGGCAGAAGTGGTTGCTCCGCCAAAGGCCTATTTCCACTCTTGTCAGGGACTGCTTCATGCTGGCTGGTGAACACCTTTCAGAAGATTCTGGCAGCTGGCTCCCTTGACTCCCTCGGAGAGAAGGCAGTCAACCCAGGCCCGCCTGGAAAACAGGATCTGCTGCGCTGTGTGCATCCGAGCAAGGCGTGCCTCTGAGGAAGGGCCTCACTCCCTGTTGCAACTATATCATACCTTTTACAAAAAGTCAGTTTGAGGTCACTGTTTTTTGTCCAGTATTTCAATACATTAAATGCAATTACTTCATTGTTGATTTACCTGTCATTACAGGCATGTGTTTGAACATGATTTATTGAGTGAGTTTTGTGCCAGTTGACTTGCAATAGATTGCACAATATTCAAAGGGGCTCATTTGCTTGGCATTACATTAGAGGCATGATGATTGCAACACAAAGCAATGTAAATGAATTCTGAGAGGCTCCATCATTCATGTTGTCATGTTCTGAATCCTATTATTATTTATTACCATAATTGTACTGTGTTTCCTGGGGCGATAAATTAGGACTGATGGGCCCCGCTGACAGTCAAGGGCTGGACTCGCTCTATATAATTTAATAGGGATACTGTAGGGTCTGTGTGTTTGGAGGAGATTTTGAAAATGGTGAAAAGAAAAAAGAAGAAACAATTTTTTAGAGTACAAAAATCCTTCCAAGGCTTGCCTTTCTTTCTTTCCCTTTTTTTTTTTCTCCTCTGCAATGCCTTGGCTACATTTAAAGTCTTGATAAAAGCTAAATTACTGTTTAAGGGAGAAAAGTTCTGTCTTTCAGCATGAGGTGTTTGGGACTCCTTGTCTCCCACCACATCCTTCCCACAGGATACTGACGGGTGTCAGCTCTGGTCCAGCAGGGCACCAGTGCACGCCAGGAGCCCAGAATCAGCTGAGATCCCGGTGATCACAGTGACCTGTTTCTGCACCTGTGACTGACACATCTCTGGGAAGTGGATTTCCTTTGCTGGTGCAGCATCCTGGGAAGGATGATCCGCATGTTTTTCAAGAACAACAGAAGAAAAACATCACTGATTACAAGTTCAAAATTACTTTATGAGATCCAAGAGTGTTGCGCAACTATCAGTCAGTGTTATTGAAATTGCACAGTGTGAATGCTGGATGTGAGTAATCACCCGTCTGAGCCATCTCTGTAGACAAGGAAACTGAGGCATAGGGAGATGCCCAGTTCTTTTTTTTTTTTTTTTTTTTTTTTAAGGTTTTTTGAGACCAGGTCTCACTTTGTGGTTCAGGCTGGCCCTGAGCTCAGCCTCAAACTCACATCACAGCAATCCTCCTGCCTCTGCCTCCTGAGTACTGGGATTACAGGCATGAGCCACCACGCCTGGCACTGTGGTATGTGGTACTGGTTGCTGCTGGGCGTGAGTCTTCACGCCCAGTGTGGGTTACTGGGGATTGAACCTGGGTCCTTGCGCTTGTAAGACAGGCGCTGGAACCACTGAGCCAAATCCTCGGCTCCAATGTCCAGTTCTTTGAGTACCATGGTCAGGGGCCTTTGGGGCTGTGTGGTATTCAAGACAAGCTGTGAGTTCTGGAGAACTAGACTGGATACTCACTGCTCATGTGGAGGCTGGGGGAAACATACCGAGTCATCTTCAGCCTCCCCATGGGTCATTTTTTGTCCACTTAGAAAGACTGAGGTCTGCTGAGAAGAAGAGGGAGGACGGTGCTTGTTAAAGGATGTTAGCCAAGAATCTGGTAGAGTACTCATTTAGATACCATAAGTCCTCTTGGATCAATTTTACTTCAGAAAATAATCAATCTGTCTTTGACTCCTGGGTCAGAGGTCAGGGATTTCATAATCCCAGGGAAAGAAACTTTTGACAGTTTACACATGTGTCTTTTGCCCTCCGTTCTTATCTACTGCAATCACAAATAGCCGCTTGACAGCTCAGTGTATGTAAAGGAGGGGCATCAGCTGAGGGAAACCAGGGAAAAAAGTGGAGTTCTGTTCAGGGAGCGAGGGAGTCGAGACAGAGTTGAACCAGGGTTCCCCCTTCAGTATATACTGTCCTCGGTGGAGACACCATCTCAGTTGTTATTTTCTGTTACTCAAGAGCTTAGCAGGAAAGATTTCCCCCTTCCTGTCTGAATCTAGCTGTGTTTACCTGGGGCACTAAACGGCTTTATTCAGACTGATTCCAGCAGGGCTGCTGAATCGAGGCACTGCCACTTGTCGATCTGACTGGGCTGTTAAAACAAGCGAACTAATCAAACCGCTTTGGCAAAATCAGGTCAGATCATCTAAGTGTGACTCGCTCATTCCCTAGGCAACGGGGTTGTAATCAGGCATCCGCTCTGAAATAGCCAAGCTGAAAGCCCGCCGCTGGCAAGGCGTTGAGAAACGTCTGTTTGGTCAGCTGCACACAGAACCCCAGGAGCGCCCCTCATTCCCTGCAGGTTGGCAATGGCGGTGGGTGCTTGTCCTGCAGCAGCTGGCAGCGTCCTCTGCTTCAGAGATGAAGGGGAGTCTGAGGCTGGGGAAACCAAGGAAGAGAGGCCCTGAGCTTCTGGGGAGAGCAGAGGACTGGGCCTGGCCGGTTGCCTCAGCTCCAGAACGTGCAGCTGGACTTGTGGGCAGCTTCTCCTCTCCATGGGCCATGCTGCTTTCAGGCTGCCCCACGGCCCCAAGAAACTGCATCTTTCTTCATCTGATACTGACCTCGGGGCCCAAGCCTTCAATCACAGAGGCAGATAAACTCATACCATTACCAAAAGTCTTTAAATTTGAAATTTAGCTTCAGATTCATGCTTTGAACAGACCCTGGCTTATAGCCTAAGTGGATACAGTGCGACTCCATCAAACATGTGCTCTTGCTGATGTGCCATTTTTGTTTTTGTTTTTTTTAGAACTGAGGAAATTAACCAAGTGCTTTTATCTATTTATATCATGGTCATAGTCATATCAGCCCATTAGAATAAAATTACCACATCAAAACACAGACTGGCTCTAACAGCATTATTGAAATAAAAGGCCTCAATTTCTAAAACGGTAATATGAATTATAGTTCTGATACTAGAACACAAAAAGTATCATGCATGATTCACAAGATCACTTAGCTGAGAAGTGTTTGTGTGCTTGAAGGAAGAGGCCCTAGCTGACCGGGGACCAGCACCCAGGACACCCAGAAGCCACTTGACTTCTCCGGGGACCATTGGGAGATTCACTAGCCTGGGTGTCTCAGTTTGAGCAACTCAGTAGGCCAGAAGGGGTCATACAGTGACAGGAGGTACTGGCTGTGGGCGGCTGTTTTGGAGGTAAAATGACCAGCTGGAAGAGGCCAGGCACAGTCTACCCCTGTCAGCCCCTGATCTGAGCCATCCTGCTCAGATCTTCTCCTTCTAGCTGAAGATCTGACTGCCCACATTAACTGAAAATATCTCCTCAGGCCATTTGGGTGGTTAGTGAGACAGAATGGGCAGTGATTAAAATGGATACATTTGTTGTATGTAGAAACCTTCTTAGCTTCCGTGTCACCTGTCTCAATCCTTTTCTTCATGCACAGTGAACGTGTGTACACACAAGCATAGGGAGGGTACCTGGAAGAGCCCTGCTCGCACTCACACACATTTTAAAATTTGAATCAAACCAGTGGCAGCCAAATCGAGCCCAGGTGTTTTCCCTAGGTAGGCACAGATACAAAATGAGTAGGTGTGCTGCTTCTGGCCGCCTGCAGGCGCCTGCCGGAGGCCTTCCTCCTGGAAGTGCTCATCTTCAAGCTGACTGGGCCACTGTATACGCTGTTCCCTCCCCCGTTCAGGAAGATGTTGCCCCTGGCATTCGTTCCATGGCTCTCGTCAGAAAAGCCCTGCCAGCAAGTGTCCCCTGCACTCAGAAGCGTGTCCTCGCCATGTGGAAGGTGGCTCTCCCTCTCCCAGCTACTGTGGGCCTGAGTTGCTGTGAGTCCCTGTCCGTGTTCTTCTGGGGTCACCCATCTAGAACCGAGGGGCCAGAATGTGCTAAGCAGCAGGGATGGGTGTGGGAGCTCTGTGCAGACAGACGACACAGGCAACTTTTTCTTCTGGAAAAGGCAGCTCTGACGGGGCTTCCTGACTCGCAGTTCAGAGGCTGTGCTGAGTAGGTACAGCTGAGTTTGGTGGAAAGCAAAGCTGTTTAAAATCCAGGGGTTGCCCTTTGCCAGCTCTGCGGTCTGAGGGATGTCTGAAGCTCTGAATGCTAATTCTCAGTGTGGTGAGGAGCACAGGACCCTGTCGTGCAGGTCAGTGCAGCCAGCCCTCCCCACAGCCCGAGGGAGCTGGGGCAGGGGGACCCGGGGGCTAAATGCGGCTAAGGGGCTTGTAGCTCAGGGGGAGAAGGAGAACTGGACTCTAAGAAGCACTCTTCTGGGGGCAGTGGGAGAACAGAAGAGTTTTGAGCTGTGACATTTTGATGCTCAACATCTCCACCAACAGGACTTGACCAGAGGATGGATATGTTCCATCTCTGGGACCCCAGAAACCAAATATGGCAATATCATTTCCACCCGAAATTTTCAACTTTAATAATATTTTTTGTTGTGCTGGACATTAAACCCAAGACCATTACTATGTTGACAGGAAGGATAGTCATAGGACATTTGAATCTTCTGGAGAGTTCTAGAAGGTTTCAATGACCAAATCCCATACTATGCTACGTAAACCTAAGTCTATGTTGTAAGACCCCGGCACCCGAAAAAGTAAAAGCTGTGAAAGTTCCCAATGTTAGAGGGAGAACAGAGGGAACAGTGGTAGAACACTAACCATGTAGGAGACTCTGGGTCTAATCCCAGGGATGAAATAAGGATTTAATGTGATGGGTACTCAAGTTAATAGTGACCATCTCCGTGACAGAACATTCAGACAGAGATTGCATGGTAGGAAAAATTACTTATTATCTCTGTGGAGGCCTCTGCTCAGTTAGCTCTTTGGGCAATTTCTAGACTTCTCCAGTCGGACAGAACATATTATTTGTGCAGGATCTCGGTCCCCATTGCTTCTTCACATCTGATGTCTGCCATCCCACTCCCTGCCTACCTCAGGCCCTTTGCCAACCCTGTCTCGCTGGAATCTGTGACAGTGAACAGTGTGCAGAAAGCTTCCTCTTAGATTTAGACTTTTACAAAGGGAAGTTCCCTGCCTATTGGTGACAAGAGAGCTTTTAGTAGAAGGACACCACGACGTTACATATATATGTGTGTATGTATGTGTATGTGTATATATATATATATATATATATATATATATATATATATACATACACACACACACATAAATGTATGTATTTTTACCTCAGTGTAGGGAAATGGTATTACTGATAGCTTGAAGCCCAATTAGAACAAGCAGGAAATGCCTCACTGGGACCGGAAGGGTCAAAATAGGCTTTAATGAAAAACACATTTTATTTCTAGAGTAACTGGCCTTATGTTTATTCCAGAGAAAATCCTCAGGGTGCAGAGGGGAGAAATGCAATAAAATGATAATGAGGGGTCCGGGGCCCGCGCAGAGGCCCTGTTGCTCTAAGTGGTTACTCACCTCGGAGCAGCTTTTTTGCACCTTCCTTGAGCCATGTGGGCCACACTGGGCAGGTATTTGTGGCTCACATTCCGAGGGAGGCAGCCCCCCACCAGGCTGAGTAGCCCTCTGCTGAGCCCATCATCCTGCACGCACAGTCCACGCTTCCTACCATCCCTAACCATGTGTGAGCCCAGCCGCGGGCCAGACCGGAGCGCGTCACTTCGGCCTTGCTCTCCAGGCCTGGCCACTCCTCGTCTCCCCGCTGTACCGTGGAGAGGAGCCAGGGAGAGAGAAACCTGCCCCAAAGCAAGGAGATTCCCTAGAAGGGGCGAGAGAGGTCCACAGCCCTGGATACCCTATGTTCTGAGTTCTTTTTGAAAATGACACCTGGAGGCAGCGTCCTACTGTCACCCCGTGAGCCACACGGCGGCGCTACTGAGCATGACAAGCCCCAGAGAGCAGGTCCTGGAGGAAGAGTCGCAGCTGTGAGGTCTCCCTGCGCACCTGGAGCCCTGAGTCCTTGGCCCTGATATCCACGGAGTACCACCCTTTATCCCGAGAGAACTGCGTGGATCACGGGTCTTCCAGGGTTGCTATGTAAAAATCACTTCATGTAGCATCTCATGTAGTCTTCACCACGCTCATCTTCTCCACTGCAAAGAGTAATTGATTTACATCTATTAATCAGGTAAATAGACCTGAACTGGTCTCTGTGACTCCAGAACCTGAGCTCCCAACCTCTACAGCGAGGGGAGGAGCGAGCTGGAGCTCCCCCTGCTGGTCAACACAGAGAAGCAACAGTTCCTGCGCTGCCTCCTGGACTATGCTTGCAAGTCTTTCTCAGGACGTCTTCCTCCCAAGCCTGGTCATTAAAATGGTGGCTTTAAATTCCAAAATTTACCCTCTCTTGACCTTCGCCCTTATTTTTATCTCTCTCCAAAGATCCTTAACCTCATGTCTTATATTTAACTTGCACTGTGTGCCCTCCCCCTTGGGACACATATTTTTCAGAAACTCAGAGAACTCAAATCTTTGTGCGAGATCCCATCTCCTCACATTAAGTGAGCCCTGGTTTTCTTTGAATGCCCACTTTCTTTTCTAGCCCTTTTTTCTTGTTCGTGCCCCCAAATTACACCGACAAGTTTACTCTCCCCATCACTTCTCCTGACTATTGTTTGGTGATACTATCTCACCGCGTTGCCAGCACAGAAAACTCCTGACTAGCAAGCTGGGTCTGGCTCAGGCTTCCTTTCCTTGCTGAATTCATCCAAATCGATCATCCTCCAAGCTCTGTCTAGGTTCAGGTGCATTTCAGGCTCCATATCCTCAGGAAGTTCTGTCTTCTTACCTGGATTTCTACCCGAAGGACAGTAATGGCTGCCTTCAGCAGCCTGGAATGAAGATCTCTAGAGCTGATAGGAGTAACTTTAAATTCTAGACCTATCATTTAGCATGGAACTCTAAGCTAGTGGCTTATCCACCTTATTCCTTAGTTCACATATCTGTAAAGGGGCTTAATAATAGGATTCCACTCACTGGGATATTGCAACGGTTTAATGAGATAATATGTAGATCCTGCTTAGCATATTACTTGGCATTTTAACATAGTAATCAATGTTCGCTGTATTTACCATCATCAAGAATTTCTCCACTGAAGGAGCTCAAGGTCTTGAAATATTAAGTTGTTGGAAACCATAAGTGTCTCCTTGCTGGTACCTTTCTTATTCCTACATTTCACTGAGGCAGCTTTTAGTTTTCATGATACTCTTGCTCACCATTCATTCCTTGCTGACCCTTGTAGCACTCTGAGCCAGCGACGTTCCACCTCCCTTCCCTTGCCAGCATCTGTCTCTCCCAGGCTCCTGCAGTCTCCGGGGATTGCCTGCCAGTCATCCAAGGACGCAGACATCCCTCCCGAGAGCCTTCCCGGCCTTGCCTCTCCACCGAGCACTTCCGCTTTTTCTTTGCTGTTTTATTGATCTTCACTGTCTCTTTCCTTGGTCTTCTCATGAAGACAAAGACACGCACTTTTCCCACAGTCTTAGCAAGACCTACCTATACTCTTAACGCCATCTTCTGCTTCCTCTGAGACCAACTGCTTAAGCGTTTCCGGCCCCAGTATCCATATTCTGAAGCCACTTTTTGGGCTGTGCTTCACTGAGAATTTTTCTTCTGTATTTCCCAGAGAACTGCATTATTTGGGTTCCACCCTTAGCTGATCACCTCCACTCACCCCTTTCAGAGGTTATTTGATAGTTTCTCCTTTCACTTCCACCTCATCAGTGTAGGCTTCTCCTTGGGCTCCCCTGTGAACTTCCATTTCCCTTCTACCCTACCCCCAAGAAATCTAAATCCCTCCTACATCTGGATCTTCCTTGGCAAACTTTCTTTGCAACCAGCCTGGAGTCCAGGTAAAAATTGCTCTTCAGGGTAACCATTGTATCTAAGAACTACCACCTTCCCAGAATCTGTGGCCAACAAGGCCCCCAGCTCAGGGTTCTTCAGCTTCCAGCGCCCTGTATGGTACTTCAGAATCTCGTCTTCATCTTCTAGGACTGTGACAATGTTTGCCTTCAGCGAGAGATCACTGACATATACAATGCATATGTTAAGATGTTTTGATATTCATTTCAACTGACAGCTATACTCAAGGTAAGGAACATATTCCTTACCTTTATATAGTCGTCACTTTGTGTGAGAGATTTAAGATCTATTCTTTAGTGGACACCAGCGCACTGTACAGTACTGCTAATTACGTCAACATGCTGCCTATTAGATCTCCAGGACACATAAAGGTCCTTCCCAGCCCTGGTGACCACCAGCCTTACTTCTGTTATGAATTAAACTACTCTGCAGTACACATGTAAGTGAGAGCATGCAGTATTTTGCTTTGCATCTCATTTATTTTGCTTAACATAATATTTTACAGTTTCATTCATGTTATTGCACAGGGCAGGATTCCCTCCCTTCAAACGTACCATTTCATTGTGTGTCTATTATTACTCTAATACCTATACTGTCTTTCTCTGTCATCTACCATGACACATTTCTTCTTCCCCACATCTTGGGCATTATGAACAGTGTTGCAATGAACATAATGGGGTGGCTATCTATTTGTGATTCTGATTTCACTTGCTTTGGATGTACACTCAGTAGTGGGATTGCTGGACCACATAAGAAAATAGCTTTATTTATATTAGTAAAAAAAATCAAGTATTCAAAGATTAATTTAATGACGGAGATGAATGTCTTGTAAACTAAAAACATAATTTTTTTTTGAGACAGGGTCTCACTTTTTGTAGTTCAGGCTGGCTCTGAGCTCAGCCTCAAACTCACATCACAGCAACCCTCCTGTCTCTGCCTCTGCCTCCCAAGTGCTGGGATTACAGGCATGAGCCACCATGCCCCACACTGTGGTATGTGGTATTGATTGCTGCTGGGCATGAGTTTCCATGCCCAGCATTGTATGTGGTTTCTGGGGGATCGAACCTGGGCCCTTGTGCTTGCAAGACAGGCACCAGAACCACTGAGCTAAATTCCCTGCCTGAATATAAAATATTTTTGAAAGAAATTAAAAGACATAAAGATAAATTGGAAAACATTTCATATACATGGGTTGGAAGAATTAATAATACTAAAATATCCATATGGACTGGAGTGATGTAGAAATTGAATGTAAATCCTATCTGTCATGGCTTGTGTCTAGAGGACCCTGTAAGGTCTCAAGGGGTCACAGGTGTGGTTTTCAAGGGTAGCTGGATTGAGAGTGTGTGATCCTGGGATCGAGGGTGTGTGTTGCTAAATCAGTACTCTGCTTGGTCTGGCATAGTTCTGGGTAGAATTGAGGGTGCCCCGGCCTGGGGGTGAATGTTACCCGTCCTAACAGTGAGTAAGCTGGGTGAGACCTGAGGAACTCTCTGCTTGTCCCTGTCATTTGTTGTTTGCTACCTTCTGCTGCCTGCTCTGTGATGTACCTTGGCCGTGTGTCCCTGCCTTGGACTCAACTGGTATTGCCCTGAAACCTCTACAAACCATGAGCTAAGGAAATCTTTCCTCCTTTAACTTTGGGGGTCTGGTACTTTATCTCAGCAACAAGAACACAAACTAAGACACTATCAAAATCCCAAAGACTCTTTTAAGGAAATATTTTTAAAATTTCTAAAATTTTTATGAAATCCCAAATAGCTACTCTTGAGAAAAATGATGAAAGCTAGAAACATCACATTCTCTAACTTCTAGATACAGCATTAAAATGTATGGTACTAGAGCTCCAGTGGTGCAATCGGTTAGCGTGCAGTACTCATATAAAATGTATGGTACTGACAGCAAAACAGATGTACAGACCAGTGGGACCGGTGATGGAACCCAGGCCTTTATACACGAGTACTGTAACACTGAACTGTACATCTGAGCCCAAGAAATCAGAAATACACTCATGCACTTATGATCAGCAGATGTTTGATAAATGTGTCAAGAATTTACAGTGATGAGAGGATCATCATTTCAAAAAATGGCGGGACCTCATGTATTGGCACGTAAAAGAATAAAATTAGACTTCTAACTCACTATATACACTATTAAAATTAATTCCAAGTTAATTAAAATGTCAATGTAGTACTTGAAATCATAACACAGGTAGAAGAAAACATAAAGAAGAATTTTCTTGCCCCAAGACTTGTCAGTGATTTTGGATATGACCCTCAAAGCATGGGTAACAAAGGAAAAAATGGACAAATGAGAATGCATTTGTATGGCAAAGGAAACAACCAAAATAGTGAAGACACTAAGGAATGGGAGAAAATGCTTGAATACCATTTATCAGTAAGGAGTTAGTATCTGATTACAAAAACAAAACAACAAATAAAACCCAAACCGGAGTAACCCTATTTAAAAATGGTCTAAGGACTTTTAATAACCACTTTTCTAAAGAAAACATAAAGTGACTACCAGATTGCTGACAAAAATGCTCAGGGTGACTGATCATATCAAAAACACAACTAGTTATCACTCACACCTATTTGGATGGTTGTTATCAAAGTGAGAAATGATAAATGTGACTCAAAGTTCTATTCATTCCCATACATTCTGTTTATACTCTTACATATGTTTCTTTCTAAAATCAATAATGCACGCATTCATTCAATAGATTATATATTAGTTCATTCATTTCTCCTGCTTACCAATTGCTACTTTGTGCAAGGCCCTATAGACAAAGAAAGATACAATATCATCTACTTAGAGCTATTAGCTAACCACTCTAAACAATTCCAGCATTCCAGTGGTCCAGCCTAGATGAGGCAAGGCTCACTGTAGATCTGAGGCAGGAGGTGTGCTCTCTGTCACACCGCCTTTAGATGCCCAGCCCTTCCCTCTGGAGACTCCATGGTCTTCTAGGGCCCTAGAGATTTCCCTGGCACCTCTACACTCAGTTTTCAGAAGATGGAGCACAAGAAGGCTAAGTATGGATTTTAGTAATAAACATCACTATTGCCCATATCTTTTTCAGAATGTATGTAAGGACCAAAAGAAGAGGAGAAATGGGGATATGGAGGAGCCTGAGTGACATCGAACACTGAGAAATTGCAGGGCTTTGGAAGGGAAGCTGAATAACCTGACAATTGTAATGTAATGAATCCATTACTCAGGATAGAACAGCACTGAATTTGCATTTCAAGAATTTCCTAACTTGAGCCTAGAAGTCCTTGCGTGGTTTAATTCATCTAGAAATCCCATGTGCTCCAAATTGAATTGTTTATTCCTCAAGAATGCCCTGCGGGTTCCCCTTCTGTCTGGCCCATTGTTTATGAATTTCCTCGATGCTTTTTTTCTCCACCACCACTATTTTACCTGACAAAGTATCACTGTCCATTCTTTCAAGATTCATTGCGGAAACAAGTATAATGTCTTTCCCGACACTCTTCGCCCCTTTAAAGCATTTGCATGCTTCTGGAAAACTTATTTTTCATTTTGTCTTGTATCAGAATGAGGTCTTACCTCCCTGGAGGACCAGCTACTCCAAAGAAAATGCACGAGGCAGCTGTTGCTGTTCTTTGTATCTCCTGAAACCATGATTCAAAGACTGGAGTGGGAACGTGTGCTTTGTTCACTGGACTTGTTTTCCTTACAATTTCTTTAGTCTGGTTGTATCTTAAGCTCAGAAACCTCAAGGCATTCCTAACAAAATATTATGCAGTTGACATCAAGTGTTTGTTTCTTGGCTTGTTGGTTTAGTGATGAAGTAGAGGATGGAGCAGAGATATGGAAGACACTCAGACACTAAGCTACAATTTCTTAGTTGTCAGACCTCAGGCAAATCACTGTTCATCTTTCATTGAAATGCCTATCAGACAGGGGCTGACCTAGCCGACTTCCACATCGCTTTCTAGTTGGAGGAACTAATTCTAAATATCACTTACTTCTAGGTAAGCTTCTAGGCTTCTGAATTAGAAGCAAAATATTTCAAAGAAAAATGAGTTTGCCAGGTTAAAAGAAGTGAGATACAAAGAGAAAAATATGTTTAGTCAGACTGAAATGTCAGAGTCCGAGAGAAACAGAAAAAGAACAAGGTGAGGGAGGTACAGGACTGGCTGGGGAGAGAAGCTGAACTCTGACAACAGGCTGCAAAACTGACACGTCAAGAGCCAGAGTTCTCAATAAAGGGCGAGGCATGGCATTTCTGCCCCGGGGGACCCAGGAGCTCACACTGTGGGCTTCACCTTCATCACTGGTGTCTAGGGAGCAGGACCACAGACAGCAGACATCCCGCAGTATACTGGTCAGCCCCACATGTCGAAGTATTATTCTCTTTCATGTGTAGTTGTCAAATGTCCCACGGGAAATATGTTTGGATGAAAGACATATTAGAATTATTCAAGCCTTATTGCACATTTTGTGTAAATATGAAAACATTTTGCCGTTTTAATGTGCACTGGATTTTCCAGTAAAACATCAATTCTGTAAATTGACAGAAAACACTACTTTACTTTATTGGAAGTTTAAGAAGGGTTGTTTATCATTTTAGAGAATATATCTCTAGCAGTAATGTCATTGTGTTACTTAAATTATAACAAAATATATCAGTGTCAGTTTTTCATGTACGGCTGGTACATTCCTGAGGCAGAGGAAGTGGGTCTCCATGTTCTGCACCCTGATTACCAGATAAAACACACTTGAGTGTTTATGTATTAAAGCCCTTTTGGCCTGATCTGTTTTCTGTTGCTGTGACACAATAGCTGAGGCTGGGTACCTCATAAAGTAAGGAGGTTTATTTCTCTTACAGTTTTGGAGCCTGACTGTCTATACTTGAGTCATCCTATCTCTTCACTGTCAGATGTTACAATGGCAGAAACACTTGTGGCAAAGAACACATGGTAGGATAGAAAGTTGGAGACTGAGGGCCAGACTTGCTCTTCTTATAAGAAATTCCTCTTCAGAAGCTAATGGAGGTCCTACAAACAACTGCACGTGTTACAGCAAAATGCAACAGCTCAGCATTATAGCCAAGTGTCGCAGTTCAGTGGTACAGCCATGTGTTACAGATTTCTAGAAGTCTCTGAAGCTGAGGAAGGTGGGTGGCCCTGAAAGAAGTGGCGGGAAACTTTATTATGCCAGCAGGCTCATAGGAGTTCATAACTCTGAAGCCTGAGCCCTAAACAGAAATGGAAGCAACTTTATAGGGAGATGTATGGGGTATGGTAATGTAATGAACCCATTACCTACTGGGTGAGCATGCTCATTGAGGCTGATGGGCAGAGTTAATATAACATTCTTGAAACCTCAGGTGGAAATATCGTGCAGCATAAACAGTTACCTTGCTTGAATAGAATGCTATATGGAAAAAACATTGTGTGTGTATGCCAGGTGGGGCGTGTTGGCCACAGACAAAGGCCTGCCCTGTCGTGCATTGTGATCACATGAGTCCTGCCCGAGAGGCCTGCCCTTGGCGGCCTAGCGAACTTCTTCCCACTGGGCCCACTTCCCTGTGAGTTCTCCCAGCAGCAAGACCACTCTGATGAGGCCCAGCTCCCGGCATATGAATCTGTGGAGGACACTCAGACCACACCACTCAAGTCGTTTCCCCACACAGACACATCAGACAGACAGCGTGTTGTGAATTTTAACAACTGTGTATACAGGTAGGTCACACCATTTATGGGTTTTGTTTCAGGATAATAAGAATGGTTTAACATACTTCATATAAAATCAGCATTTGATATGATTGGGGTGTAAGTGAGATGCTTGCCTGGGATGATGTGGAATTCTTTGTATTTTTATTCTTATCAGGAGAAAGTTTTTGATTCTCTTTTGAGGATTTGTAAATGTTTAACTTACATGTAGTTCTCGTATTTTTGCATCTATGGAAACAAAATCCCAAAACCTCATTTTATTGTAAGTCACCATTTGCTTAGTATTTTATGGCTCACCGAACATGCTCATTTAATACACTTCCTGTGGTTCTCCAGACCATCCTGTGTGGGGGGCACTGGCCCCTGCTACCGTCCTCAGTGTTTTCTGAAGGAGCTGATGATAGGAACAGAAAAGAAAATGATGTGCTGGAGGTCACCTCTTTAATACTCAGTGGCCCTGAATCTTCTGCCTCAGTGACACTGCCTTGCCGCATCACTGAGGCAGGAGCGATGCCCCTTGCTGGTGTGGAATCTGGGGACTGTCGTGAATGTAGGTGTGGCCGCAGCCTCAGCCGAGGTGATGTCTTTCAGAGCCGCTGTGAACAGGAAGTGAGGCCCCATGTGCACTGTGCTGCGGCTGCGCAGGATGTAGGAAATGGACTCAGTACTACTCATCTCCCTTCCAAATGCCACAGCTCACAACCAAGAGCCCAGGTTATGCTCACCGCTGTGGTAAAGATGAGGTGTGTGAGCCAATTGTGAGGGGCTGCATGCGACTTGTGTCCAAGAGGGAATGTAAGAGCAGGCCCGTGGGGTTCCTGCAGTCACCCAGAGGTACCACAGGAGCAGGTTACCACTTCCAGCCTCTTTAGGTCTTTAAGGATTTTCCTCCTTGTACCAGCTCTGGTGAAGTCACTGCCCATCCCTCACCCTCGAGCGAACAGGTACTAGAACTTGACTGCTTGGGGATATGTTGGGCCCACAGCTAACTCCCAACTCAACAGCCCCAGTGGAAAGCTTGGCAAACAGGAACCCATCTAACACAGCCCTGGGAGTCTCAGAGGAGGCACCACACAGTCCTGGATTTCCTCTGCACTCATCTCCCAGGCGGAGACCCAACCTGAATAAACAGAGGCGAGGAAAACAGGAAAGCAGTGAGAGAGCCCGCTGGAGCGTAAGCACGCAGTAAGGCACAGACCTTCCCTCTGCCTGCTGGCTCCGTGGGGGAGAAATCAGAATCCCTGCGGACAGGCTCCCCTCGGGACTTTGGTCCGATTCCAGCTCTGCCCGTCCTGTCCTTCTCCCAGTGCACAGGGCCACGGATGCGCTTCCCACCGCAGGAGGCCGACTCCGCCAAGCTTCTGCACAACCGCAGGCCCCTCGCTCAGCGTGAAAGCACCATCGTCAGCCTTTGCTCCGTGGCTCTCGTCTCCCCTTTGTTCAGCTCTTCACCTGCTCTCTTGAGTAGGGAGCTGTCTATTGATCCACTGAGGCCCCCGATGAATCATTGTCACAGATGAAAAATTCAGGACTGAAGGCCCGATGACCGTTGTACTTCTGCTTCTGCCACCGGGGAAGTCACTCCTCGGCCTCTGCTTCCTAGCTGGTAAAATAGCAGGGCAAAGCGGGACAGTATTGGTGAAAAAAGGAAAGCAGGACACTGCATGTGCCTGTACAAGGCTAGGAAAATACAGAAGCCTTTCAAGTATTTCCAGGTGTATAGACTTTTCTCTGTGGGACATAGATACACTATCCACAATGAAAGAACATTCCTCAGTCTAAAATAAATACTGAAAATCTTCACAACTGAATATCTGAGACCTCTTAAAATGCACCCAGGTGAAATGTACAAATTAAGCCATTCATTGTTCTGAAAGTGTAATTGTAGGATCTTTTATCATTAATTTTAAAAGCACAGTACACAACCGGCTCCGTGTATAATAAACACCTGTCATCGCCATGCATTCCTGCTTCTCGGGATCTTTGCAGTGCAGGGAATGATTATTTTAGAGGAGGAAAATCTGGATCACTTCAGTCCCACATTTGTTTCTTTCCTTGGAGCATGGCAGTGATTCGAATATCCCTTTGCACAAGAGATACACAAGAGATCACGGGGTACAATGATTGATCTATAATCTCAAGAAATATTTAAAAATCTCAGGCCAGCTCTGCTTTGGCTCAGGAGCAAGGAATTAAGGACTGCTCAGCTGAATCACTACAGGTTGACCAGATAGCCATACCAAGAGCCCTGTCTCCTCGGAGTGGGTACATGGCTGTAAACACCTGCATGTGCCCTGAACCAGGGGAAACCTCCTGCCCCACTCCTGCCATATGAGGCTTGCCTCTCCATCCTCAGAGCTCTCCTATAACCTCTCTCAGATGCTAATTCATTTTTGGACTGAGGTCTGCTGCTGAATTAGGGTTTCTTTCGGGGGGTGGGGAAGGAGATGATATATTTTCAAAGCCTTCTGTGAACACGCAGGCAGACAATGAGGCCCCTGTGCTGAGTGAGAGCGCCTGCTTGGGCAGGTCCCAGGTCGTCTGATTTAGGAGGTGTGAAATATCTGCCAGGCACCACAGAGCCATTGTGGTGCCAATTATGTGCCAGAGGAATCTAGGACTCAGAAAGAGATTTAAGCACTAGATTTGCAGACTTGCTCCGCAAAGACATGGTCGGGTTTCTAATTTCCCTTCCCAATCTAAGGATATATATTCCCTGGTAGCTTGATGGCATTTTCCATGTAATATTAACCTGACAGCCTTATGGTAAGTAGCGCTCTGTCTTACACCCTCCCAGTCCATCCTTTCCACATCCTGCACTAGGGACTCCGCAGACTCTTATTTTTTAAGCATTTTCACTGCAGGAAAACAGGGATCTCTGTGGTCTTGAGAACACGACTGCCAACTCCCTTCGTCTCTCCGAAGAGGGTCATGATGTCACCAACATACCACTAGGGTAGCCTTCAGGGCTGTAGCATTTTGTTTAAAAGAAAAATCTGTTTACAGGTTACTGACAGAATCCCCTACAGGCTTAGAATGTGAGAGTCTCACTGTGACTTGTCTTCCAAAAGCATGCCATCTTTCCTGTGATGGAGGGGTCAGGGTGGTGGCCACTGTGACATGGCGCAGTGCGTGCTTCTCTGACCCCTCCCACCCATCACCTGCAGATCAAACTGCTGACCTTTGTATCACTGAAAATTACTCTTGTAAAAATGTAGTTCTCATTACATATGAATCTTTGAACAACTTGAAGCCAGACATAGTGGTTCATACCTGTAATTCCAGCACTGAGGGGAGGCTGAGGCAGGCGGATCACAAGTTGGAGCCCAGCCCGGGCATTTCAGGGACTTAGCGATGCTCACTGTGTCTCAAAATTTAAAAAAAAGCACTGAGAATGTAGCAATGTGAAAGTCTTGGGTTTATTCCCCAGTAGCTCACAAATTAGCAAAGAGAGACTATGTTTTTTTCCTCTTTTTTAAAAAAACATAATTGGTGTTCAGAAAGGACCAGACAATGAAATTTAAAAAATATTTATCAGTGAAGGAATGAGACCCCTGTTTTCTGAACTTAGCCAGGAATGACACCGAAGAAACACATAATCTTAGTAAAATTTCTTATTTAAGAACTTCAAATTCCATATCAAAAATAAACCTTTCACTAATTGATTTTCAAAGTATCTTTTATTTTCCACATTCTAAAATTATTTTTCTGAGAATACTTATGGTTTTCAATTTGCTCAAATTTGCTTACCATATGAGGGGAGCAATAAAATTGAAGCCACAGACCTATCTAAAGAAATACTGAGATAAGATAAAACAATAGGATCTAAGGCCCATTGAGAATTATAACATTTTCCACCAGGTGGGTGAAGTAAATAGCATGGCTAACTCCTGTCCTAATGGTTGCTTTCCTGGGGCTGACAGTGGAGCAGAGAAATGCAAACCCTGGAGGAACTCCCCTCTGCTGGCCCACCATTGAAAATGGGTAAAGTACAGTCAAAGTAAGTATCAAAGGTGATACAGGACATATTAGGTAGATATCATTACATTATATTCTTACTTTCCTCATTAGAATTTTATAAGGATAAGATTTTTGTGCCAATTAAGGAAAGAGGAAGTGACTAGCAAAATTCTTGAGAAGGGGGTGAACCTCAGAGAGGCAGTTTTGGGGGGACACCTAGATGGTGCTTCCATCCCACCACTGGAAAAGAATTTCAGGTTAAGGAGGTGAAATGCTTTTGTGTAAATCTAAACTCTGAAGAAATAGCATCTATGGTTTGCTTCTGGGGATTGTAGTACTCTCCTAAATATTTTTAAAAGATCTGGAATTTTCTAGGGTTAAAGGAGAAATACAGGCGTGATTCGGTCTGTTGCCTTTGTACTGAGTTCCTGCTCTAGAGTCAGCCATTGGCCCAGCCTCTCTTTTCTCTTGAAGCTCCTTTAGCTGCTGTCCTGGGTCCATGCAGGAGGAGCATCAAGAGGAAAATGTGACCTATTTAATTCACATATGAGTGTGACTTCAAGGTTCATCCATTTAAGTAAAATAAGAATCAACATATATCATGTACAGGTACAGATTCTCAATGATGGATGCAATTGTAAGTTCTGCCTAAAATTTACCAATAACCTCTGGGGCTGGGGATTTAGCTCACTGGTTCCAGTGCCTGTCTTGTAAGCACAAGGGCCCAGGTTCAATCCCTGGGTAACCACATACAACAATTCTGGGCATGGAGACTCATGCTCACCAGCAATCAGAACCACATACCACAGTGTTGGACATGGTGGCTCATGCACTTGGGAGACATGAAACAGAAGAATTTCTGTGAGTTCAAGGCTGAGATCAGGGGAAGCCTGTACTTAAAAGCAAGACCCTGTCTCAAAAAAAAAAAAATCCAAACAAAGCAAAACAAAATACAAGTACCAATCAACTCAATTAAAAAAAAGAAAATGTGAAATTCGAGGTGCCCTTGTTAAGTCTAACTGCTCAAGTCTCTAGTGTTAGAGGTCTGACCCCAGCCTGTGGCACCATCGGGAGGTGGTAGAACCATTAGAGGTGCCTAGTGCAAGGTGGTTAGGTACCTGGAGACAGGAACACGCCCTTCCTCTTAGGCCGTGCCGCACGCTAACCCACTGTGTGTACGCAGACTGAGTCAGACTTGTGGTGGGATGGAACATATTACAGGGTGGTGCATGGTAGAGTGTGACCTGAAATCATGTTTTCAGCTTCTCATCATAGAGAAATTTTGGAAACACCTCTGTCTTCAGCAACCTGCAGTAACTAATGTTGGGAACAATTTTTGTTTAAGAGAAATAATTATAGGGTCAAAATTGACCAGGACGTCTTGTCTATAGACAGACTTTGGACTTCACTTTTGTCTTTACTTCTGGTAACAACAGAGACTCGGTGGTCTCACATGTTGTGATGTTTTAGGACAAAACTATACCCAGATGTATATAACTTTTCAAAGACTATTATTGACGTTTGTCTTGTCTGGTGGAATCTTTTATCTATATAATTTATTAGGAGTATTGTTGGTGTCTACCCTGTGTTACAGGGTCATTTAGAATGTGTAGAATGAAAGCTGTAGCTAATTTAGATCGGGGATAATAAAAGCTATGGTGGGCTGGGGTCTGAAGTCTTACTGTCCAAAATAACATAGATCAGACCCAAGTTCAGCTTCTTTAAGTCTCATTTCTATCTAATTATTAATTATTTTGCTGTGTACCGTTGACTCACAAAAGACTAAAACTTGTTACAAAAGATCTAGTTGCATTCCTTTCCCCTGTCTCCCACAGCTAAGGCTTGGGAAATATTTTCACTGTTGTTCTAAAACTTTCTTCAGTTTCCCTTTTGTCCTTCATTTCAGGATCCAAGCTTCCTTCTGAAGCATCGAAGAAAACATCACCAGCATTTTCTGGCTTTGACTTGGCTTAATAATTAGACTATTCTTAGTTTTGCATTACCAGAACAGTCCTGAGAGCCTGAACAGAAGTAGAACACTCCCATAGTCAAATGGTTTCAATAACGTCTTTCATAAAGTTCCACTTGCCTCTATTTGGCCCTTTGCATTATTGAGAATTTGACTCTCCTCCTGATTTCTATCATCCAAGCTGATTTGGGTCATATGTGGCACTGACCCACCAGCACTTCCTCCCAAGGAGGGGCTGAACATTCTTCTAGTCTTTGCAGTATCACCTTCATCTCTCAAGAATGGACACAGAGAACTGACATCCATGGACCCTGAAAAAGTTTATTTATTTGTTTGTATTAGTGAAAACTTGCCATATATAGTTATTACATTCATTTGAGGGAGTTGGTACATGTACGTGTCATATCTTGATCAGTGTTTATTCCATTAAACCTTGCTCACTCTCTTCTTTTCTTCTTTCCCCATCTCCAATAAGGTGTCCCTTCCCATTTCCTACATCTCGCCTCTCTTTCGTTCTTTATTTATATTTTAGGCTTCTCATATAAGAGAAACCGTGTGATATTTAACTTTCTGTGCCTACTTGAAATATCATGTGACGTCCTAATCTCAAGATCCACTCATTTTCCTGAATATGACATAATTTCATTTTTTATGACTGAATAGTATTCCACTGAGTGTGTATAGACCACATTTTCTTTATCCATTCATCTGTTGATGATCATTTAGGCTATTTCCAGAACTCAGCTATTGGTAAATGCACTGTTGTAAACATCAGGGTGCACATATCACTACAGAATGATATCTTTAATCTTTCAGGAATATGCTCAAATGGAATTTCTATTTTTAGTTTTTTGAGGAGCCCCCATGGTGATTTCCAAGATACATTTTAGATGTGGATTCTCTTGAGAATAATCTCAAGCTCAAGAAGAAATAAGTTAGGAGGATATTTGGTGAAGGGTCTGTGGCTGTGGAATTTAAAGACTTTCAACATATGCTGCTTACGTAGCCTCCCAACTGCTGCTCAGAAGCTCTCGCCGTAACGTGGGGTGGCCTGCTTTGGCCATCCCAACTTTTCCTCAGTCTCCTCCATCTTTCTTCACATCTCTCCTTTTTCTCCTCTTTCTGATTTTTTCCCTTCATCCAATAATACACGCCCAATATTACATTCTAGATGGCGCTGGGCTCATTGTCTCATTCCCTGACCACTGTGGCAATCACCCTTGTTCAGCTCTCTTCTGTTCCCCCACCTGCCAAAGGTGCAAGAAAACAAGTGGTTGTTAAAGACACCTGCTGAGCTACCCATGGCGGCATCACCAGCATGTGGGAGGCCGAAGCAGGAGGATCACCATGAGTTCAAGGCCAGTCCAGGCTACATAGTGAATTTGAGGCCACTCTGAACTACATAGCTAGACACTCTCTCAAAAAACAAATCAAAACAAAACAAAAAGACGTCTAAACCTTTTGTCAGTCATGTTCTCCTTTGCCATCTTGACGTGTTGCATGATCACCTAGGTAGTCTTTTCACATATTGCCATGTGAATATTGAAGACATTAAGCCTGTGTCTCACAGGATGGTGACTATGATTATTTTTTACAGAGCTAATCTTCAATTCTAGCTTTGTAAAAAAATCATTTAGAACTGAAAATGACTTAATGGCCCAATCAAGGTAAATGGAATATTTTTAATAATTTCCGGGTCAGAGACACTGGGTAAGATGAATTTCTAAGGAAACTACTTTGCTACATCTAAGATCAGAGTTCATGAACAAAATCACCTTAATTTTTTCTCTAGAATTCTTTCTTTTAAAAAATTTGGTGCCCTGTAAAGGGAACCCTCTCTATAAAAAACACATTTATGAATTAGTCTAATTCCAGTTTCAAGCTCTATCCTTTTCTCCAGTCATGCATGTATTTAGACCTCTTATTCCCTTATTAACACAGGTGAAAGGAAGACTATTGTAACAGTGAGCAGATATAATTTTAGACAAATACAACTTCTTATCAAATAAGCCTGCAATAAGTATCTGATGAACGGGGCTCTTCAGTATAACTTACAACACTAATTTAATGAGAAGTATCAAATGATTTTTTTTTATTCTGATATCACCCATGAGACAAATGATACTTTGCAGTCCTATTTTTAACAAATGAATTATTGACTTAAACTGGCCCAATTAATCACAATCTAATGGGATCAGGGGATGTTAGGGCCTCATTCATCATAGCTGATGATGAGTACTGACTCTTCCGAGAAATGAAACTCTTTAATCACTCCTAGATTAACAGTTACATGCTCTCAAATTTCAATCACAGGAAACTGGTCGCACAAAGGAGAAGAATGCTGGAGGAGGAAATAAAAAGGGGAGCATCAAGAGTTTGCTGTCTGCAGTTAGAAATCCAAGTCCGGCCTGTGTTCTTCTGCAATGACAGAAACATGAACAGCAAGAAAGGCGTGTGTGGTCACAGACTGAGGACAGGGGTGACAATTAAAACCCTCCGGGTCTAGGCTTACTTCTTTCGGGAAGAATGTTGCTGGACTTCTCTGAACCTCCTGTGCTCCATTTGCAAGAGGGGTATCGTATAAACTCTCCAGGGGAGGTTCTCAGAAAGAGAAATTGGAAAATCCCATGTCCTCAGCTTTGGACAGTGAGAAAGCGTTCCTTTTATGTAATCCTCAAGAGTACTGCAGAGGAGATTTGTTTCCTGCCTTTGGAACTTGTACCTGTTAGCTACTTCTAATTGCAAAAGAATGACATAAAACATGATAAGCAGATTTAAAAATCAGAGGTTTATTTGCTAATGCCACGTAAGTGCCAGTTTCCAGATCAAGCCTTGCTGGTATAGACAGCTAAGAAAGACACAGCTTTTCAGCAGTTTACAATGTGAAGTATGATAGAAGTAGATAGTTGAATGCTTAAATTTAAAAAGCATTGCAGTAAAAGACATGTTGCTACTGGTCCCCACGCAATCCTCTCCCTTGCTTCTAACATACTTACTGCATCGTTATTGATACTTCCTGAAGCAGTCCCGTAAGTTTTCCTTCATGAGCATCTGCACAAGTGATGATCACGAATATGGTAGATGCTGCTGCCGGAAGCCGTACAGAAGGGAAGTAGGGCTCGTACAACGTGGCAGTTCGCCCTCATCCACCAACTTCGTGGTATTTGGTATCACGTGACTTCTGGCTCCTCCTCCAAATCAAAAGACCAAGAAAGGTAAAGATTTTTCATTGATTCAGGATATTGAGCAGTTATGATAATGTTACTAAGGACACTCATGAAGGAGGACTTCCAGCACTGCCTCAGAAAATACAGGGACAATGAGCTAAATGTGTTCAAAGTGCAGTGAAGTACTTTGCAGGGAATTAATGGCACAGTGTCTTTGATTTCAATAATTAAAAATATTTTTCCATCACATCATGTACATTGGTCATACAGACTTACGAGTCACATTATCTGCACAAAGAAAAGTAGAAAGACAAGGCATTGGGAATTGTTGTTTTACTTTTTTCTCAATCAAACTTCAGCCCATGGGAAAAGAATCAAGAGATACAGAGAAGTTAAGCAACTTCCTCCTTCCCTGTGGCTACTAGGACGGTTTGGTGCTTGTCCTTTCCGAATCTCATCTTGTGATTTAATAGACTTAGCATTTGAAGAGGGACTTCTGAGCAGCGCTTAGACCAGAAAGTCTTCACTCTCATGATGGAGTTAATGCCACTATAAGAATGCGGGTTGGCCCCACTTCCTATCTCTTGTCCAGCCTTTTCCTTCTGCCTTCTATCATGAGATAATGCAGAACACCACGGCCAGCTATTGGAAATATCATCTTGGGACTTCACCTTATCCAGAACTGCCAATCAATACATTTCTATTGATTATAAATCACCTAATCTGGGACACTTTCATATTATGAGTTAACAGTGACCATACTTCTGAGATAGTTCATTCAAACCTAGCTGGTTTCTGTTTTCCTTTGCATACTTATTTCTGACAACTGCTTTCACGCAAGAGTATCCTGGTTAGCATAATATATTTTTGGTCAATCTTTTGTCATTTTTCTTTCTTTCTTTTTTTAAAAAAACTACCAAATATGAAATGACATGCTCATATTTTACCTTGTATATTTTTACGTATGACTCACTCTCATTTATATCTACCTCATAGCTTTACCTACTTGGTCATCTCCCAGTATACTAAAATAACCATTCTAGCTTTCTCTTCTGGTTCCATTTGCAACCTTCAACATTATACTTAAAGCTTTATGCCATATTCTGCAAAAGATAGTTCTCCTAACTCCTTCTCTTGATTTTCTGATGACATCCACATCCCGCCATTTGTACAACTTCATCTATCTCTCAACTATTGTCCCGTTTATCTTGACTGCTATGTCATCAAGGTGAATCATCCAACCCCGATTTCTCAGGGTGGCCTTTTGTCTGTGTATGTGCAGCTTTTTTCTCAGGTTGCTTCTCTCTAGCCTGTCTTTCAGGCGACTCATTCTTAGGACCCTCAGAAACTACCTGTTCCTTATGCTCTTTTCAGGTTCAGCCTTCCTCCGAGTGCATGTGTGTCCTACGGAATCTAATTTCCTTGGAGAACATTTCAGTGTTCCCCATGCCCAGCACAGTTCTTAGATGATTAGGACTGATTAATAAATATTTTTAGCTTGTATACTTGTTTAAATTTCCATAAATATCACTTCTGACTCAAAATGAGTAACTTTGAACTAAAATGGTATTTACTAAAACACTAAGGTGTAAATTAATATTGGAAATTGATTACAAAGGGAAAAATGATACTGACAAATAATGTAGTGCAAGAAGTTACATAAGCAGAGGTTTTACAGCTGATTCAGAAATGAAGACTTGAGTCTAGCCAAGGAACTGTAACTTGCAGAAAGAAGGAAAATTGAAAGTGGAAGTTATACACACTAGGAATTGTGATATAATCCAGATCATTTATTCCTTACATGGATATGAATGTTTGTATAGGTGTTTAAATTTATGATATATGCTATAATATACATTTAAATACAAGTTTATTTATAAATGAGTTATACATAGTTATAGATATTTCATATAGTTATATAATTGTGTAATCTACTTTTATATTATATCTAATTATATGTATATTTCTAGTAAAATATGTATATATATA
>PVIR01008987.1:0-54779 GCA_004026965.1 Petromus typicus | reverse complement strand
ATTCTAGATAGTAGCCCTTTGTCTGAGGAACAGCTGGTAAAGATTTTTTCCCACATTGTTGGTTGCCTTTTTGTACTGTTGGTGGTTTTCTTTGCTGTGCAGAAGCTTTTTAAAAGAATGAGGTCCCATTTGTTGATTTCCTCAGCCAATTCCTGTGCTGAGTTTTGTTCATGAAGTCTTTCCCTAAGCCAATGTCCTCAAGAGTTTTACCTAGCATGTTTTGCAGTAGGTTTAGAGCATCTGTTTTAATATTTAGGTCTCTTATGCACTTTGATCTTAGCTTGGTACATGGTGAAAGAGTTAGATCTAGTTTTAGTCTTTGGCAAGTTAAATTTGTAAAAAATAAAAGCATTTTACACAAGGCCAGCAACTACCCTCTTTAGTGTTTATTCCATAGAAATAAACATCTATGTTTGTGCTGGAACCTACTATACAGAATTGTTCCTTGCAGATTTACCTGTAATAAAACTCACAACAATCAGAAAGTTCCAAAATTGGTGAATGGTTACACTCATGGGTAGCACTTTACCCTGCCCGACCGTAAAGCAGAATGAACTGCTGATGAATGATGAATAATTCTTCAATCAAGGAGCACAGATGAATCTTGTGGGCACAATGCTCAAAGGAGAGAACTGTTTCAAAGGGTCATATGCTGAATGACTCCATTTGCAGAACTCTCAGGATGGCACAATGATGGAGCTAGAGAATCAGTTAATCCGAGCTCAAGGACAAGGTGAAAGACCCTTGTGTTGACAAAACAGCTGTATGTCTGGATTTCAGTGGTCTGATGGTTACAGGAGCCTAAACTGTGAGGTAAATAAGAAGTGAACACATACTCCACGCCAAGTCAGCTTCCCAGTTCCACTCTGCACAAAGGTATGTGAGATGTCAGCGCTGGGGGAAACCACCTGCAGAGGACACTATGGTATCTTTGCATCTTTCTCAGAGTCTATAGTTATTTCAAGAGCTAAACATTTCAAAGAGTTAAAAAAAAAGTCAAAATTAAAAATATAAAACTTTGCAAGGGGTGAGAGAAGGAAGAGAAGAAGAAGTAAAAGATTTACAATGTATTATTTGCATGTACCAATACCCCACAAGGAATGGTATCATTACACTTTGCAAAAAATTATTAATAAGAATTATACTTTTTTAAAAGACATAAAAAGCACAATCTGACTATTCCCATAAATACAGTTAGAATCATTACTGACATTTAAACAGGCAACTCAAAAATTCCAAGTCCATTACTTGCCATACTACACTGGCCATTAAATTCTACTGGTTTGTCCCCTCATTTTCTCTCTAGAATATTCTTTACATTTGTCTCTTTATTATAGGTTTCTAATGATTCTATCCAAAAACTGCTTTTCATACTTTACTCTATTTGCACATTGCTACCACATCTTCTTCAGTCTATGTACAAATTTATTACATCTGATCATATGAGACCCTTCCTGCTCTTGGGCTCCTGAATCTCTAGTCCCTGTCTGCAATGACTCCCAGATTTGTTTGTCTACATTAACGTTCTGCTCTACTGTTTTTTGATGTGGCTTTTCCAGTCTGTGGAAAGAGTTCCCATCTGTCTACTTCACTAACTCTGAGAATCAAGAGGAGTCTTCTTTTCTCTGGGTCTTTTTTCCTGTACACATTTGAACTCATCCAATTCTATTCTTGTGTTCCCAAAATACCCCCAAAATGTTCCTATTATGACACAAGTTGTAAGAACCATTTCTGCCAGACTGTGTCCTCCTTGAAGCAGGTCTTAGGGTCCATAGCCTCCAGGCCTGGCATGGAGTATAGTTAGAAGAATGAACGAATACAGTCCAGTCCATTAAAAGAAAAATGTCTTTCTATTCAGACAGAACACAGTGAGGAAACCAAGTAATCTGATTTGGATTTTATATGTCAGCCTCATTTTAGACTTCCTACTACTTTGTCAATATCTAAAACTCAAATAACTGAAGAGAACCGAAAACATTTTCTTCCCATGAATTTCATATTTTGTTGTTTGTTTGTTTGTTTGTTTGCTTCTGAGAAGTACAAATTGATCTGCAAGTCAGATGACTGGTGAGGTGAGCTGGTTTTTCTATGGACAAAAAATGAACTTCTTTAATAAGATGTGCATTTGAACAAGCACTAGTTCTCTTTCAGTCCACACCGGAATAGTACTGACAGAATAACTAAAATGAAGAAAAGACTCAAAATAAAATTTTTAAAAATAACCTGACATGTAATTTTTGAAAAAAAAAATCTTAGTAGTTTTAGAATGCTTCCAATCCCACTGATTTTGGAATCACACATTGACTCAGGATGGTAGGACTTGCTTGATTTAATCAGAGTTAACTAAGTTACAATAATGCAAATCTGGGCAGGAACTACTCATTGTAATAGTACTTTTTGGTTCCTTCCTAGTAGTATGCTTTCCACTTCAACATTTACCAATACTGTAGTAACAGCAATCATGTATTTCCATGTGAAGATAAAAAATATCCGTTGTGCAAGCTCTACATATTGACTGTCACTAAACAGCACACTGCATTGGACAAGATCCCTAACTCATCAAAGAGCTTCATGTCAGGGACCTGATCAAAATGTCACGTGAAAATTACCAGTCATACCTCAACATTCACAGGCACTATGTCCCAAGACCCCCACAGATATTAAAAGCAAAACACTCAAATACCTTATATGAAAGTCTCCTATTTTCATATAGCAGTGGAAAGGCTACTGAAACATTTGTTATACTGTACTGTTTAAATAATACTGATTGGGTAAAGTATTTTGTACATGTTTAGTATAAATAAAATTTAAATACAACACAGATACAATTTTAGTATTTAAATATGTATGTATTTGAGTTTAAGTTGGTTCAATCCAGGATGTAAATATACACAAGAAAAGAGGTAAAAACCATAAAAAGTGGCGTGAGCTTTAAGTAAAGGAATAATTAGTTAAATTGACTTCCAAAGTTTGAACTATACTCTGAGGAGAGTAAATCTCAAATTTCCTCTCTCCAGACTCTCTTGGTTAATACAGAAGTTACTTGGTGTTTCAGCTTGTATTGAGATGTTTTCCCAGAGCCTTCTGTGGGTGAGCTGGGACTTTCTTTTTTAGAGGTGGTTGAATGCTGTACCTGTGATACTGGGATTAAGGGCATGTGACCACTAAACTACACTTGAGCGACTGGTTTGACATCATTTTAACCCCGGCAGCCTGGATTGGATAAAGGAAACAGAAAGAAGATGTTGCCTTCTCTTGTTGCTTCTGCTGTCTTCTGCTGCCATGAACTGATGCCCCTTTGCTGTGCCACCTTGCCTCGGAGGCAGCTTATTACGGACAGAAACCTCTGCAGACCATGAGCTAAATAAATCTTTCTACCTTTATCTTTGGGTGTCAGGTGTGTTTCAGCAATGAGAGAAAAATGATTATGACACCTGGATTCCCCTCTAGGACCATTTCCATCACTAAAGTTCTGTGACAATTAACACTGTAGTATTATTCATCTCATCCTGTGATGTGTAGTTCTTCAGTGCTGGGTTAGGAAAACTTGCTTTTCTGCCTTTTGCTGATACTGTGCTTTCTACTGGCATGTGCTTCTCATCCCTGTGTCCAGCCTTTCTCCTTTCTTATCAGTATAAATCCAATTTATTCTTTCAAGTCAAAATCGGGTACTTGCTCTATCTGATTTCTTCCACATCCTAAGAATCAAGCCCTGTCATAGAACGTTTGTTAGTCTACTTGGTATCTGCAGCACCAGTGCACAGGTGAAGGAGGCCAGAGAACACACTCAGCACCTGCACCACCTCAGGAAGGGCTCTCCCCTCGGCCTGGCTACGCTTTGGAGCAAATCATACTCACCCTGGAGCTGGCCTGGACACTGTAGGACAGACAGCAGAATCACTGGCTCTGCTTCCTAGAAGCTCATAGCACTGTCAGGTCTTCTGTCTTAACTTTCATGACCAAAAACATCTTCAGATGTTTGACAAATGTCCCATGGGGGCACAGCTGCCTTGGCTGAGAACTACTGAAAAAACAGCCTAAGATTTGAGAAAGCTAGGCTGACTGGAAAGGACAAAATACAGGAAACTGCGAGAAATAGAGCAAATATCAGTTAAAAGACAATGGAAAGGGAAAGCCCTAGTCAAAGATTACTGCAGTAAAGAAAGGAAGTATGTAGGAATAAGAGCCCCTCGAAGATGATGGAAAGCATCAACATCAGTGAAAACTAATCTCGTGAAGTCAGTTCTCTACAATTGAACTAAATGTTTAATTCAATCAAAATATCAATAACATAATCAACCAGAAACATCACAAGCATTCAGTTTAAATTCAATACCAAAATTGTCTGTCAAGTAACAGCAACATTAATTATCTTTTTTTGTGGACATTCAATCCAATAAAATCTGTCAAGCAAAAACCAGGATATTAAATATCAAATGAGAAGAATAATACTATTAAGTTATTGATGCTTCTTCTGTGTACCTGGGAAACAGAAGAGAATCAATTATAAGAACATTTCAGAAACAACAAGAGCTGATTTAGGTGACAAGTTGAATACAAACATAAATGTTAGTTTTGCAATCCAAGCATAAGCAGTTAAAACTTTGAGTCCAGAAAATTTCCTACACAACAGATCCAAGATACTGTATGTAAAATATTTACTTAGAAAATGAATATGAAGTTATAGGATATGTGAAAAAATAACAAATATCACAATGAATGATGAAATCATATAAAAATTATTTTGAGTGAGTATTTTACCATTTATATAAATTTTTGAAACAGTCATATAACTAGAAGACCAAATAATTCACAAAATATGTAATCAAATACTATTCAAAGAAATTATAACATTAAGCCATTTTAATGGCTGTTTTATGAGGGTAGCTAACAAAGTATAACATAGTGTAATACAGTATATTGTTGAGAAACATACAGATAGTTCAACAGAATAAACTTTGAAAGCTTTGAAACTTTGAAGATTGCATTGTGTATACAAGTTACTAAGTTGTAACTGGAGCATGATTCTGCAGATAGAATACCTGCCCTGACATGGGCATGAAATAAGTGATAGCACTTCCATATATCATGATATATGTAATCACTCACAGCTTGAATGTGTTAAAAAAAAACATTTATAAAATATGAAAAAAAATTAATTATTAATATTTTGTAAAACTTCTAGAATTCTTGGGCCAGGGATGTAGCTCAGTGGTTCTGACACCTGTCTTGCAAGCGGCACCTGTCTTGCAAGCACAAGGGCCTGGGTTCAATCCCCGGTAACCACATAACAATACTGGGAGTGGAGACTCACCCCAGCAGCAATCAGTACCACATACCACAGTGCCAGGCGTGGTGGCTCACGCCTGTAATCCCAGCACTCAGGAGGCAGAGGCAGGAGGATTGCTGTGATATGAGTTGGAGGCTGAGCTCAGGGCCAGCCTGACCTACAAAGCGAGACCACGTCTCAAAAAAACCTTAAAAAAAAAATTTCTAGAATTCTTCCTAAATTTGATATTAAAAGTAATAGAACTGAAAAGAATGTGTATAGCTCAGCACTCTAAAATCTGATTAACATGTTTGAAAAAAATGCAAAAACAGAAAATTCTGCACATAGTCAAAGCTATCAAATGGTTATTATCTCTAACATTTTAAAAGCTTTTATAACCTAATGAAACAAAAATATTCACTTGTGTAAAAAGATTGGCAGTATGAGAAGGGATACATTAAACATATAGGTACATAAATATAAGTAAAAACTAAGGAAAAATTTTTAAAAAATCCTAAGGTAAAATAAGTCTAATTAAAATTTTAGAATGGCATTATTTCCATATAAAGTTGATACAAGAAATACAAGGAGGGGCTGGGGATATATCTCAGTGGTTCCGGCGCCTGTCTTGCAAGCGCAAGGACCTGGGTTCAATCCCTGGTAACCACATAACAATATGGGAGTGGAGACTCACCCCCAGCAGCAACCAGTACCACATACCACAGTGCCGGGCGTGGTGGCTCACGCCTGTCATTTCAGCACTCGGGAGGCAGAGGCAGGAGGATTGCTGTGATGTGAGTTTGAGGCTGAGCTCAGGGCTAGCCTGAACCACAAAGCGAGACCCTGTCTCAAAAAAACCTAAAAAAAAAAAAAAAAAAAAAAAAAAAGAAATACAAGGAGATAAAGAATCTCACTAGAAAGGGCTCAGGTAACAGTACATTTTGAAAAGTGGTATAATCTTTTGCAGAGTAGTGTGATGAATATGCTTCAAAAGCTTTAGAGAAGATGCAATCTTTCACTCATTTATGCAACATCAGCTACAGAAAAGTATCAAGAGAGGGACTTATTTTATATAGCAGAAAATTAATTTTAATATTTTTTCACAAAGGTGAAATATGGAAGCAAAATATCCTGACATGTTATTGTAGAACTGCATATACTTTCTATACTTTTGCTAGAGTCCTCCAAAAATAACAACATGAAAGCAAGTACAATTATTTAAAATATAGTAAAGCTATGAAGTGAAACTAACCTCAAACTAAAGCAAAAAGCTATGAAAATGATATGTCAAAAGTACAAAAATTTTAAACAGACAATATTAAGAAATGATAAATTACTCCCTAGCAGTCAAACAGGCAAAGCAGTAAGTCCTTGGGAAAAAAAAAAAAAGGCATTTTCTGAAGGGAACAACGAAAAAGATTTTATGTAAGAAATTTTAGCTTCTTGGTGTAAAACTTGAAATGAGAAACATAGGGATCAGGAAACAATTTATTACAGAGACATGGGGTGTGTGGGAGGTCAGAAGGGAGGCAAATCCGTGATCTCTCTCTGCAACACATGACTAATTCTGAATTGTCTTTATTTGAGGTAAAGTAGAGGAGAACAAATCAAGAACTGACATAACTCATATACAATTTTTATTGTCAATTATACATTTTTAAAAATTAAAGATTTGAAGCTACCTTTTCATTAGAGCAGGGCAGAGAAAAACTACTAAATCTCAAGTAACAGAAATTTAATCTGTTTGGAAGCCTTAATAAATATGGTCACAGATTTTTCTTTGGTATTTTGTTGATCATTCACTTGATCTCTCATGTCCTAATTTGTTCATCATTTATTCAGCATCTAGCAGGAGATCAAAGACAAAAGATGAGAAGCATAACCTTTGTAGTTCAAGAAAGCAATTGAAAGTGATTAAAATTGTGGAAAAAATAATCACACTTGAAGCAACACGAATAAAGAGAAACTATGGGAAAAGAAACTAATGAAATTCATGGAGAACACATTGGGCAAATCTAAAAGATCAAAAAAGAAAACAGATATGAAAGAAAAATAAAGTTGATCCAATGCACCTGATAAAATTATAATTTAAACATCAACTATATGTGAAGGAAGATAATAGATATGAAAGTAAAACAAGAAAAGAACAATGTAATGGTAAAATACATAGTTGAAAGGTATAACAAAAAATTATCAAATACAGTAAGACAACACTGAAGATCAAAGGCACACATCAGATACAAGAAATAAAATAACCTGAATTATCCTCAGCAAGATAAGATCTTACTCCTTTAACCAATCACTGCTTCTTTCTGCTAGTGTGCTCAGATCCAGGAAATGTGCACGTCTGAATTTCAAAGTGAAGGAAAAAATGTAAGAATGCAAGCATAAAAATATGTCTTCAAAATGCCTGATTTTTAATGTTCTTTATGTGGGAAGGTAGAAGTCAACTCCATAATATGCAAAAAAAAAAAAAAAAAATCTGGTCAAATTACTTTATAAAAGCCAAACTGTTTTGTAAAATAAGACATTATCATAAAGGTAAGACCTCAGAAAATAAATGGCTATTTATTTTTCTTAGGGGAAGTGCAGACAAGGGATGGGAAAAAACTTGAAAACATCCAGACAACTCAGATAATAAAAATGCAAATTCATAGACTAAGTTCAGAAATGGAATATGAAAGAAAAAGAAAGAAAGAAAGGAAGGAAGGAAGGAAGGAAAGCAGGCAGACAAAAGTACAGATTATGTAGAAAGTTTCATTGAGCCTCCAAAGGAGACTATTCTGGTCGTTAGCTTCCTGGAGTTTCCAGCAGAAAATAAATATTAAACTACAAAGGAGAATTTTTTTTCAAAGCTCAGTGTATTTGAGCAGGAGAGGGAATGGAAGATACATCTGCAGAAGGTGCACACATGACAATGAACAATGAATCGCGCAAGGAAATAATCCACTTTGAACAGAAATCAGCAGATACGAAAACAGATACTGACAAGTCTAAAATAATGTAACAATTTAGAAAAGACATAACGCTTTTTAAAATTGATTAAAGAATTAGAATAAGTTCTGGAAATACAGTAAGAGGTATTCTTCATAAAGAAAACAGTGGAAAATTTAAAACTCTTGAGCTGAAGAAATACCTAGAAAGGTTGAAATTTTAGGAAAAAGTGGCATCCATAATTAGAGACGCCACATTGGGCAACAATAATAAATAGCATTTTTAATAGAAAAAAATGTGAAAGACAAACCATTCTTAAATACATAACATTTCTATCAACAGTAGACTTTCTAATTTTTAAAAAAATAAAAAAGTGAACATAGATGGTGAGAACTTCCTGTAGCATATTTGCAATTTTATAATCTATAATTATTCCGAATTAAACAGTTTAATTTTAAATTTATAATAATAAAGTTAAAGACAGCAAGCAAAAAATAAATAAATAAATAAATAAAACATCTTGAAAATACTGAGGGAAAAATATATCACAGGCCAGAATTCTATACGCAAAATAAATAAATAAAAAGCATAAACCAAAGAAAACCACTTTTGCTTCTATTGATAAAAGTTTCCCACATACACACCATCACCAAAAGAACTACTAAAGAATTTACTTTTTAGTAAGAGGCAATTTAAACTCATAAGGAAGAAATAAGATTTCAAGAGATGACTTTGTAAAAAAAATACTATATGTTATGGATAAATTACTTAAAAATATCCTTCTATCATGAAACAGTGACTATAGTCAGGTGCTAAGAAAAGGGTGACTAAGACTATATTTATTTACTTATCAATTTTTTTAAAATTTCCCTCACAGCCAAATGATTAGTAGTGTAAAAGAGAGATTAAAATGTTTTTAATATTAAAAAAACAGAAAGTTAAGTCTAGAAAGATAGAGTAGGTAGAGAAAGGAAGGAACAAGAAAGTCATGAGAATAAAAAGAAAGAGGAAGCAACGAAGGAAGGAACGGACAGAGATAGAAAAGAAGGAAAATGAAGAAAAGGGATGAACAAAAGGAAAAACGACAGTTGGAAGGTGTCCCCCGGCCTGGACGTGGATTTGTTACCTACGTTTCACTACGCTTTCAACAAAATTGCAGAAGTCTAGAAGAACGCAATGAAAACGTCGTTGGCACACCACCAATCCTTCTCATCCTGAAGGCAAACCTTGCATCCACCCTGGTTTTGAAATCTTCCCGAGAATCTCAGCACGCCTGCCCTGTTCTCAACAGCTCGGGCATTTAGTTGGCTTCCTTCTTTTCGTCGCGCTACTTGTATTCTATCTGATACGACTTCCATAGGGAATAAGTGGCTCTGTGTTGACCTTGTGCTTGTGATAAGGAGGCGAGTTGCGCGGCCTTGGACCCAGGGCTGTCAGGAACAGTAAGGGGATACCAGACAGCCCTGTCTCTTGAGCTGTTTGAGCCATTAAATTCCTCTCACTCGGATGTTAGTTTAGAAGACCAGAAAGGGAGTTCGGAAGGAGAGTGATCCTGAGGACGAAGCCCAGTTCCTAGAGGGGCCGCTAACCTCAGTAAGAGTTGCTCCCTCTCTCCCGCACAGATTGAGCTACAGATGAGATATTCCTGGTGAGGATGCGTCACAGTGACGTCAGCAAAATTAGGACTTTCTTCGTCTCTGTTTCTGTCTCTTTCTCTTCTGTTCCACTTCTATACCTTCTCCTGCCTTTTACTCTTCCCTCTTTCCAACTGTCCTTATTTTCCAAAAAGAATAAATTCAACAAGAAAAAATGGTCAAATTTGTGATTGAAATCAAATCTAAACAAGAGAAATGCAAACTAATTTGCAAACCGAGTTAGTCTGACAGGGTGGGCCTTGACAGTCAGACCTGCTTCAATTTCTACTTTTCATCTGGATGCTCTGATATCCTGTAGACAAAGGCACTCTGGGCGCAGCTGAGAGTTACATGGTACTCTAGGGGTAAAAATGAAAATCAGAAACAAAACATAAACTTAGAACCGAAAGGGGAATTGTGGATTTGAACCCTGGCTTAAAATGCCAAGGAATAAGAAAGTAATGAGAATAAAAGGAAAGAGGAAGCAAAGGGAAAGAATGGATAGAGACTGAAAAGAAGAGAAAAGGAAGAAAAGAGACGAACAAAATGAGACAGACTCACTGCTCTTCAGCTGTGAAATGGTAGTTTCACTAACTTTCCTTTCATCCTGACATAGATAGAGGCGTGTTTCCTAACACAAAACCTCACCCATAGGTGCCCCTTTCCTTTTCAGAGTAACTGAAGGGAAAACTTCAAAATACTCTTAACCTAGCGAAGTCATCATCTTCATCCTCGAACATGAACCTACGAAATCAGCTCATAGAGTCTGGAAGCAGAGCCATTAAGACCTCTCTATCCCTGGCAATGCTTCCAAGACAGCCTGTACAGCAATTTGCAACTTTATGATGTGATAAATAGAATTTCTTTGTTTTGATTTTTCATTTGCATATTTATTGAGATATGACGATCTTAATTAGTTCTGCTTTTTTTGTTTTGTTTGTTTTCTTGGTTGGGGAAAGACAGCTTTCTATAGTGCAAGATAATTTTGCATGCTAACAGGGTGAACAAAACCGGGCCTGTGGGATTGCTTGATGTTGACTCTGCTTAAAACACAGCTTTGTGGATTCTTTTCTTCACTTGTTTTCTCTTGAAATGCTGAGGTAATGCTCAAGACCTGGACAGATGCCAGACCTCGAGAGGCAGCCACCCACTGAGAAGAAAGAGGAGAACACTTTTCAAATTCCAGATGCTCCTATTTACCCAACATGCTTTCTCTGGCTGCCTATCACCCTTCTCCCTCCTTAGAGAGCTGAACACCACCAAATGCCTTTTTCCAGTTAAACACAACTTTGCATCTCAGCCTTTTTAGGCTGGAAAAGAGCAGCTCCAATTTCCCAGGGGTTCTCTTTGAGAAAGGAAGAGGATTTGGACACGCTGGCCCACCTGTCCTCTTCCTCCTTGACTCTCAATTTTTTTTCTCTCAGAAGTAGACTTGCATGGATGCTGCGCCCCAGGGAGGCAGCACCAGTGGCTTATTAGATGACCTATAAACACATGCTGATTGGATGTATCCCCTACGAAAATCGCACTGTCATCACCCAGAACAATTAGCATGGTTCCCTAGGGTTTTGTGTTTGTCAGGTTCTTCACACCATCACAGAGTCTGTCACTGATTCAACACTTTTAAAAGAAAGGACATCATCATATTATTTCCCTGTGTTTTTACTTAGCTCGAGTAATGAAACACTTGAGAAAGGGCAGAAAGCAGCCTTGCTAATCTATTGAGTGTCAAGCGCTTTGCCTCTGTTCTCACCTCGCTTAGAATATAAACAAGCCAGCAGATAAATCTACAGGCTAGGTACTACTCTCTTCCTAATTTGCAGCTGGTAAAAGAGAGACCTTAGAAGATTAAACATTTTTTCAATAGCCAAAAGCTGCCCATAGAAGATGCGTGATAATCAAATAAGACCAAGATTTCCTGTATCCCACAATTTAATCAAGTATTCATGCATACAGTTTGTCTTTCTTGGGAAGAACTAGAAGGAGGAGTCATTCATTCAGCAGAAATCAAGGTCATGGGCCCTGTTGTGTGACCTAGAGATCTAGTGAGAACCTACTGTCACTTTCCCACAAGTCAGGGAAATAATATGTTTGACTTCTTACCGAATAATGTATTCAGAATGATCTGGAGAGTTGTGGTAGAAACATCATCAGAAGAGAAATAGCAAAAGAGAGTGAGTTAGAAAGAAAAAGAATGAGAGGAATAGAGCTTCTGTGGAAGACAGTTAGTGAGGCCTGCTTATCCAACTCAGTATCTGGAGCTTCTAGCTTATATCCTTGTAGCATAGGAGAAAAGTGTGTTGATTAAGTAGCCCAAGAGAAATCTAACATGATGGCTCCTTACAGAAAGAAGTCAATAGCTAATACTGTAATGACTGCCTTAGAGAAGACTTTTCAATCCTGAGAGGTCCACTGATGTTTCAGACATGTGCTCTATTGATATAATGAAGTTGAAGCCAGGCCACGCTCATTTGTTTAAGCTTTTTTTCTTTATACTCACTCAGGGTTACAGTGGAGCTAAGGCTTTGCGTATATGGTTGAGTATAATCTTGATTATACTCAAGACAAGTTGACTAAGCTATGTAGATATCCAATATCCTATGCCATACGAGTACCCAAATAAATACAAGGCCACTTGTGTTTATGGGCATGCCTGTTTGTCATTTTAGAACTGAGTGACAACCTGTGACTGTAAGTATGTAAAAGGAACTCTTTCCCAAGCCCGTTTCTACCATTTTCCCTGTTTTCTTGTTGGTTCTATATATATTCTATTGAATACTGATGAGTTTTGTTATAGAGCTATTGTACAGTTGAGTACAGTTAAGGTATTTGATCATATGATACATCCCTCCAGCACTGGAGTGTGTGGTACAGTGTAATTTCTCAGAGTCAAGAAAAATACCATATGTCACAGGACCATCAAATTGTGATTGTGTGTCCCTTAGCTAAACTCTTGTAAAATTCATCATAGTCCCTCACCCCACCCTACTTCAAAAACTTGCAGGAAAACATTTTCTCCTTGCTGAGGAAGAAATCAGAAAATCTGAAAAGAAGTACATATTTCCTAAAACCATTTAGAATTTTATTTAATTTGAAGTATAGCCTTTTCTGCAAGTGACATCACCACTGCAACTTTATATTAAAAAGATTTTCCTTCTTTGTATGTTTTGAAGCCACAAAGAAATAAATTTGGCTATTGGATATGAACTAAGCAACATAAACATGAACTGTTCAATGGGAAAGGTTGAGAGTGACTGCTTAGTTAAGAGAAAGCAAATTATGAAAGTTTAATAAGCATAGGTTTTGATCTTTGGGAAAGTTAAAAGATAATTAATCTCTGCATTTATTTTCTGACTCATAATTTCATAGATATGCCATTTCATGTACTGCTTTGCACTTATCTGCTATGAAACTCCTAATGTTATAAATATTTATATGTTGTTAGTCTTACACCAGAAATGAGTACCATCTCTTGCTCCCAGCCAAAGAATATGGAATGCCATTCTGCACTTCCTGTATTCTAAAAGTGCTCATTTTGCTACACCTCCACAGTTGTCTCTTTTGACATTATTTGATGTTCTGATTAACAATTTGACTCATGATTGCTCACAAAAGACATGCAAATGGTAGTGATGGAGATACCAACACAGTATGTTAAAGCAGTGTAAGGCCATGAGCACATTTAAGGAAAGCAAAGGTGAGAGAATAGAAGGTAAATGTCCAGAGTCAATTGACAGCCCCGGGGAGGTGACTGGGAAATCCCAGTATGTTAGAATGTAAAACCACCTGACTCCCTCTCATCTGCAGAGAATTCCATTTGGCACCATTTGGTGATCATCCTCTTTCTTCAAAATGTTGAGTCTCATAAATCTTAGATGTAATTTTACCTGATAGAACGTACAAATAATAAATTGTTTGAATTTCAACATCGATGCTATGTTTAAAATTGAAACATGATATTTTAGATCTACTAAACATAATTTATAGTAGATAGATCAGTGAAGTTCGTTGTTTTCTCTTTCTCTTTGTGAGGCGAGCACCAGTCTCTTGAACATTAACTTCCTGTGCACAACCCAATTCTGCTTTATGACAGCCCTGAAGTCAGTGGTTGCCAACCAGGTCATTTCTGACTAAGTGAGAGGCAATGACCTTGTTTGTTAAGATGGATGTTCCTTAGAATGTCTCTCTGGTGATGCCTGAGAGGACAGAATGGCTCCTGCATGGGCCATGTTGTTTTTTTCTGCTTAGGCAACACAATCACCAAGCAATGGCACCAAGAGGTATGAATTGAGCCTTCTGACACCATGGGCTAAAATAAGCCTTTCCTCCTTAATTGGACTGCCTCAAGCATTTTGTGACAGTGATGAAAAGCTGACTAACAGGCAGAGAGAAGACTGATAGAATGATAGATGGATAAAATGAAAAGACTGATGTATAGGACAGATAAAACCATAGATACATATATCTTTAAATGCATGTATCATACTATTTCTATTTGCTTTACTACATCACTTTTATAAAATAGAATCTCTACATAACTAGTTGAAATTTCCTTAGGATCAATAATTTGAGTATCAGTGATAGGCAAGCTCCCTCAGTAGCACTAGTTTGCTGTTCTAACCATTCAGAGAGCCTTTGCATGTAATCATCTATTTTAGATATTTCTTAGTAGCTTCCAGTGAGAAAAAAGCACCCCCATGATCTTATTTCTATTTCTTTCTTCCTCTAAGTGCTCAATCATATTTTTTTTTTACCTAATCTATCCATTAAAGTTAAAAGACTCTTATTTTCCTTCAAATACGCCTGGGCTTTCCCATTTCTCTGACTCTGTTCACACAGGCTCTGCCTAGAACACAGCACCTCTCGCCACAGCTAACTGCTATATTTTAAAATAAACTTCAGGTGTTATCACTTTCATCAGAATATTCATAATCTTGTGAGTTAGAGATAATTACTCATTTGACATTAGTGCACTTATTCACTCTATTTCCTCTCCGAATTCAGAAACATGCTTTGTACTTGTAACCTTCAGAGTTTTAGTCCTTTCTGTCTACCACAGAAAATGTTCGGAAACAAAAAAAGATATCAAAGATCAAAGATAACACTTTTTTAAAGAAACTCATGAAAAAATAAGTTCTGCTTGCAGGTTAAGGATAACCAAATATCTCTGCTGCTTTTTACTTGCCATATGAAGATAGTGAAGGGTGGGGTTGCTCATGAGAGAATTCAGTTCAAATAGTGCAAATGAATGAATGTGACAAATGCTGGAATGGTACATTTCTTCACAAGGGCATTTGCTAAAATTTGAAGTTAATTGAGAATCTTACATGAGATTTTGGTTCAGTTGTCATAGGAAAATGTTTGTGTTCTATTTTACTTCACATTCTCTTTTATTTTATGTTTTAGTTTACTTCTTCCTTTGTAAGAAAGGCAACAACAAGCTATTTCCACTTAGAGTGAAGAAAGCAGAGATGGATAGAAGTCTAAAACTTGCACGATAGAGTAGATGTTTAAAAGCTAATGTGAAGAAAAAAAACCCACAGAAATCACCAACACTATTTAAAGACTCTATTTTGTTATCTTGGGAACTGTCTTCTAAATTCTATGTTTCTATCAGGCTCTCAGGTTTCAGATAAAAGGATTTAGTGTTGCTATTGTTACAGAATTCTTTACACAGGCCTTCTTGTTGTAAGAACAAAATCAAATCTCCTTGCCTTCTCAAACACCCAGGGATTCTGAGTAGTTTACAGAGCAATGAATTTTGATCTCAGTTGTAGGAAGGAAACTAGATGCTCTTCGTTTCAAAGCACAGAGCCAGTTCCACTGGCTGCTCCGTGGACTCTGGGATAAAACCACAATTTGGTGGATGTCATATTCTATTTTAGTTAGAAGTAATACATTTGCTGTTATCTATAACTTATCTCTTTTATCACACACATCTTTCCTAACAGTGAAGTTAAGTGGGCATCAGGCAGTGTGTGTAGCTCTGATCCCCCAAACTATCATTTGGAGAAATTACTAGTAAGTGAATCAAGGTTGAAGCAGACATGCATATGAGATGCCATGTGACACAGAGAGTGGCAGTCCTTTATGCTACATTGGTAAATAATCAACACACGATCACCTAGGAGATGTGAAGTATTTAGAATCCACTTGTGTGCTGTCTAAAATACTTTCTAAAAAATCTAGTTATTTCACAAGAAGACTAGGAGGAAGACCGTAAGATAGGAAGTTATCAATGTCTTCTGAGAGAAGTTCCTCTAACCCTGATAAACCAACTTTAATTTGTCCCACATTCAATATGAAGGTAGTTTAATTAATGAAGAATTAACTGAAAAGAATCAATTTTACTATAAACATGACTACTGACCTTCAAGGAAACATTCTGATTTGACCAGTAAAAGGGCACATCTGAAATTTGGCTAGTATAAAAGGTTATAATGTTAAAAGGTGATTATGAGCTTTATTTGAGCCTCAAAATATTAATCCAGCAAAAGATAATCTCTGAGGGTAAGACCATAACAGGACCTTAGAAAATGTGAGTATCCTCTCAGAAGCAAGTCAGAAAAAGTTTTTCAAGGTAGAAAGAGAAGCTGTAATAATTTATTCCAAATATAATAAAATATATTGTGTGATATAATAAAATCTAATATGATCCATAATATGTCATAAAAATTTGACATAGAGGAGGAAATAAATTAATATCATTTAACAACACTGTAATGCTCCATTATAAGAATTATAATAAATAACATCATGTGTGTATAGTTATTTTACACACTATATATAATTAAACTGTTATAATTTATTCCAAAAGCCCCTTTAACACAAACAGAATGAGGATTGTTAAATAGATGCTTTGGCATTATCTGGCAGCATATGTTCTATTAGGTAGCTCTGCTCATTTAGTAATTACTCAGCAACACAGCAGTAACAACAGTAAGAAGCACAATAAAGCACATCTACTTCTGAGATGTATTTGAGAGCTAACTGAGAGGCATTTGCTAGATACTTTAAATAAATCACCTCATTTAACTCAGTGGCATTGGTTTGTAATACATGTTTAACTTTTGATTTTATCCTGTAAATATTCTGGTTCTGTTTTATTATTGTACATATCTCGGACATATAAATCCTAAACTAAAATCCTTACAGTTACTAATAACTTAATCTGTCCTTTCAATCCACAAGCACTGATTATCTGTGTATAGTTTTTCTTTGGTGTCGTTATGCATTTGCTCATTTAGAAAGAGGGGAGGAGACGAGGCACGCTCAGGGCAGGATGGCCACAGACAAGAAGGGAGGAAGCAGAAACTGCCCTTCATGTGCCTGCCTTTGCTGAGGGCTGCAGGTGGACAGAAAATTCTGAGAACCCAGGAGTGAGGTGAGGGTCGGATGGGCTCAGACATCAGTCACAACACTGTCCAGTGAATGTCATAGCAAAGCATAGGCAGTGTACTCCAGAGGCCCAGCTGATGGAACCAGTGAATTCACAGGGAGTGGGAGTTCTTAATACAGTGAGGAAAGAGGATCTCAGGATCAAGAGAACCATATACAGGGTCCTGACATTCCGAGAAGCAAAGCCTCTGTGTGGTTCCTGGTGACACCAGAAGCCATCGAGGAAAAGGAAAGTGGCTGAGGGGCTGCTTCAGTAAAGCAAGGGAAATCAGACTTGATTTTACAGGTCATTTTATTTTGCATTTATACAGAAGATGCTGGAGTACACTCTATTTCATTAGCATTAAGCTTAATTATTTAAATATAACTTAGAAATTAGATGTTTAATTTAAAAACATAATTAATTAGAGCAATGTATTAAATGATAATATTTGGCATCTATTAATGAGGCTATAATTACATGTGCTATTTAAAACTTAGTCCAATACCAATGTTTTCTCATAAAATGAAGAAGACTAACTACAAAACAATCCTCAACAACTTGATTAAAGTCAGATTGAAATCCACGTTTCCAAGACACATTCAAATTTAAGAAATCATTTTAAAATTTTCTCAAAACTGGTAACATATTGAGATGAAGTATATAAAGAAACAAAACAAAGGGGGAGTGATTACCATTAAGCTCTTATAAATCCTTTTAAAAATTTTTTATTAGTACATTTTGACTGTATAAACATTGTGCTAATTGTGAAGAACTGGTACACATATCTCAATCTTCTTTCCTCCCTTCCCCTCAACCACTCTTCTGCTTTGCCAACATCAGATTAATTTTTTGTAAGTCCTTATTTAGTTACTTATCACAGATTTCAACAGGTTGCCCTCTCCTGTTAGGAAAGTTTGGAGAAAACGACTCCAGAGCGTTGCCATTTAGCTCAAGAATCAAAGAGAACGGAGAAGACTCAGGCTAAAAGGTCTGGTCTTGTATTGGTCCAGAAGGATAATGTAGATTCAACCATAGGCAGCACTTAGTAAGTTCTAATCACAATATTTAACACTTTCTTTATCTACAATTAATTTAATTTTCAGAAAACCCCATTTGAGTGTAAGTTACCTACTATTCACATCCCTAGTTTTTATATGAGAAAATAAGCTTGAAAAGATAGGTGGTTTGTTCAAGGTCACGTGATAAACAGTAATGCCCGAAAAAGACTTTGAGATTTTATGGCAATTCTCTATGGGGAGAAATTGTGCGCTGACTTTGGAAAGAATATAATTCAGTCAACAATGCAGGGAGGTAGTAAACGTGTTCACACAGTCGTATTTTACCACTTGATTTAAATACTGCATTTCAATGGTGTATGTCTGCTCTTGTTGTCTGTTATCTACCAAATAGCTCCTGTGGGAAATGAAGTTCTGCAACACCACCTTGTGCTTACTGTTTGGATATGAAAAGGATTAATGGTCTTGTCCTCAGATCACTGTAGGAAGATTCAGTGATTGGCCTCAAATTTGAAGGAGATGGTGGGTCTGTTCGCCTCCACTTTTTCTCTTCCTTTCCTGGCTGATACGGTAAATCAGCCTCTTCTCTATGTTCCATTTCTCATTTACTCCCCCACCACAAGCCTGAAACAAGGGGCCAAGCTTTCAAAGACTGAAACCAGGAGCCAAAATATACCTTTCTTCCTTAATGTGAATATCTCAGACATTTTGTCACAGTAACAGAGAGCTAATTAACACAATATTCTCATTAAACTCTGGAGAAGTAACTAAAAAATGGAGAGTACAGCAGGCTCTCCTCACAAACTGTGGTGGAATGTCAACCAGATGTTTGAGTTACAGGGATGGCAGGGTGAACTGCCAAATTTTCTAAGCCAAGAGCCATTGGGTATTGAGTTTCCTGTGTTGTGACTTCATATAAAGTGTGATTTGAAAAAATATGACCTTTTAAATTAAAAATTCATTGCAATAGAGGACCAATAACCATTAATCTTCCTCAAAATATCCTTCCTTGCATACTTATCCCACTATTCTTGCAACTTTCTGAAGTAGTTCTCGCAGTCATCGTTTGCAAGTGTCTCTATGAAGTTTGTAAAAAAACTGAATAAATGCTGCTTCTGAGAGCCATCCATTGGCAAGGTAGGGTTGTTGTAAGAACATTACAGTGCGACCTCACTCCCCTATTCACCAGATCTGGCACTGACATTTGAAAGGATTCAGGATGTCCCAATAGCCCCAACAACATGACAAAGATACTCAGGAAAAAAGACTTCCAGAACAACTTAAGAAAGTGCCAAGATGATAGTGTAAATGTGTCTGTAAGGGTGTTGTGAGGAACATTAGTGGCTTTTACTGTAACTTTTTAAAATTGAAACCTTCATTGGCACAATTGTCTCTCTTTACTGAAGGTCTTTTGAGCAGGCATGCAAGGAAATGGGAAAAATGGAGAAGGGAAATAAGGTGGAATTTTCTCCTAGTGATACAGGCAAGAAAATATGACTATCTTCATAAAGCAGTGAGAGAAAAGTTGGGGTTGAGAGAGAAAAGTTGAGAATGTTCCTGAATCATTTCCAAAACAAAAATAATGAATATCCAAGTGGACATGAGGGGTGAGAAAGTGAGAATCATCAGGGGGATGCTGAGATTTTCAGGAAAGAAACTGAGAACATTCCATGAGGTTAGGTTTCTTCCAAAACAAAGAATTTTGAAACAATAATTTCTTCACAGTTCTATAGGGTGTATTTTGTATCACATGCTGGATTCCCCATTAATTCAAGAAATGCATTTCTGTTTTAAAAACAAACATACAAAGAAAAATGTGACAAAAGCCAGACTCCCAGAGTTGCAAAATGGAATGAGCACTTCTAGTGAGGAAGGAGAAAGACAAAATCTACCCTGCACATGTTCCCCATCCAGGACTCATCAGTACGGTACAGCTCCCACACATGGCAGATATTTAACCTGGAGTCATACTCCGAGCCAGATGCTGCTGTGCAAGGGAAGCATACACTCACTCCCCTGCCACAGGTCATGTGTATCAGGGGCAGTCATTCAATGGGCAGGAACAGCAAGAATGGTGTGGGATGAGACAGGAAGGAGAGCCAGAGACTGCAGAACTCTCTTGGGGCTGATCCCTGATCTAGTGTGTGTTTGTGTCCTCTCACATGCACATGTATACACACACAGAATAATGCCCACAGTTACACCCCCACATATATGTAAACAAGCCCATACCACTTGTATAATCACAAGCACACACATTTACATATACAGACATACATATACATCTTCTCATTTGCTTAGATACATATATCTATACCCACCTGCACAATAAAAAGCATAAACAAATACGTACAGAAGCACTTGGACACCCACTGGCATCTGGGTACAGTTGCAGCCTCACAGACATGTACATATATTTACATAAGCAAATGTACACATATACACACTCACATCTACACACACAGGAATGCCCCTCAAATGCACACATATATCTACACAGGCACACACAAACTACTGCATTCTTAAATGCAGGTATGTATATCTATACATAAATCCACAAACACTCATCTAAACATGTATAAACAAACATGCACATACATGTATATTCATGCATGCATGCATAAATACATAAAGGCAAGCCCATAGGCACCTGCATGTATACCACCACATAGATGTACATACCAATGCTCACCAATACATGCACAGAACAGACATGCATACACATCTATTAACTCATAATTACATCCCCATGCACATAACATAACGCACATAAGTGGACATGAGTGAGATCCATAGCATACACACACACACACACATACACACACACACATATGCATGCACACATGCACACACACTGATGGGCACACAGGTATACACACATACTGCAAAGACATACTCCATCTGAACACATACAGACGGTAGACCGCCACTGCTCCCCAGCTCACCCCCACAGAAACTTTCTCATCCTTGTTGAAATTCAAAGAAATTTTTCCTTCTTTCAGCCATCCTTGGCTTTCCTGACACATGCAAATTATTTCTGTATCTCTCCCTTCTCTGACTCCAAGCTTGAAATGTTTACAAGTCTACTTTCCTGTCTCTCCTTTGTCTTGATAATTATATTAACAGTTTTGCATAACACTTCACAGGAATGGCAGCTCTGGGTGAAGGGTGTTCAACTCCAGTTCTGTAAATGAGCTAATTTCCTGCTCTGTTATTGATACAACATTAGCATCTGCTTTCCAAATTCCCTTAGGTCAAGGAAAACTTTCAAAGCAGAGGCTCAGCAAGCTCAGAGATTCTAGAACTGTTGTTAGTTGAGGGAAAGAGACAAGAAAAATATGTAGTCTGCCTTTGTATCTCCTTTCTCACTGAAGGACGTTGTGAGACCCTTTGTCTTTGAGCTGCATCACTGGGCTCCTCACCTAGAAGAGTGAGCTGCTCCTCTGTCCTTTCCCTCACCCTCTGCATCTGCCATTTGCTCTCCATTGTCTGCTCCCTCAGATATTTCCCAAGTAAACTGAAGTTTCTCTGCGTGGCAAAATGACAGGACAGGGACACATGGATATTCTGGTAAACACCTCCAAAATGACAAAACATGATGCCATTGTCTCCCAGAGCACTGGCATTGTGCCTGGCACCGTGATACCTCTAAAAACACCCACAAACTCACAGCAAAGCCAAGAAAAGAGCAGCTTCCAGGCCATCCTGGCTAGGCGGGATGAGCTAGACTCTCTGCCTCTTCAGAAAACAGTTTTCTGGAACATCAAGCCAGCAGAAAGGTATAATTTATCATGAGAAGTGTAGATTAATTAGTTTTTGGGAGTTCCTTGGTAATTACAATCTGTAACATTTATAATTGATTTGGCCAGATTAGAAATGGAGGCTTTGGTACATCAGTGAAATTGCTGAGGCCAAGGAAGCAGAAGAGGAAATGTCTCACCTTAGGAGATGAGGAGCAAGCTGGACTTAGGCCAGGTCCATCAGGGGACCAAAGTCTCTCTGGAGCCAAAGTCACAGCAGGCCTGTAAGACTGCACACTCAGCAGGTAAATTCTTTCCCAAGGAGAAGACCACATGGAGGAGCCAAATGTCTCATGCAAGGTGCTTTTATAATTAGATCAGCTGCTACCCCAGGAAACCTCTGAATTCAGATATCTACCTCAGCCATGCATTGACAACGGTCAGCCAACAAAACCAGTTTTAATTGCAAGTCAACTATTTTGCAAAACAGGAAGAAGGAGCTCTTCTCCCAGGAGAGATCAGAACCAAAGACAGGAGCAAGCACACAAGGCTGAGGAAAGAAGCTGCCCCTCGCCATACACACTCTGGAGTGGAACACTTCAGTCCAGAGCCCTCATGAGACCTTTTTGTCTTTTTTTTTTTAATAAATCTTTATTGGTACATTAAATATACACATCATGATTGCACTCCATAATGGGGACTTGTACCAGTATAAGACACAACTTAATTCTCATTTTTTCCCATAGCCCCACCCACCCTACCACCCCCCCATATATATAAAATTTGTTTCCTTACTTTTTTGTTACAATCTCCAGAGACCTTTCTGTCTTTTGGAGCCATGGAAGTGGCTGGTCAGGGCTGACTGTGAAATGTCCTTAGACTCCATAGCTATTCCTGCAATGCTGCAAGGTCCTAACACAGAGGTGAGGAGTTGCTGAGGCACAGCTGCTGTGGAGATTATGGATGGAATCGATTCAGAAAACAAAGCGAGATATCCCAATTTCATGAGTTCATGGCTGGCACTGATGAAGTATTGGTGATAATGTAAGTCACTGTAAAAAAACTTTTACAAACTCTCAGAAATAGAGCCCTAAAGTAGTCCAGCAGTGGACAGATTTGCAGTACAATATAGAGAGCAAGAGTTTTGTTTTTTAAATAAATACAGACAAAATGATATTGAGGTCATTTGCATGTACCATACCCACTATGAATTCAAACATTATATGCCGTAAATATGAATGAAAAATAATAATATTAACAAAAATAATGAAAATGGAAAAAGGCAGCCTAGAGATGGAGGGAGGGATGTGGGATAGGAGAGGAAGAGGTATAAAAAGAATCAAGATAATGCACATGTACCTACTCCCAAAGACGAATGTAAACTTCATGTATTGCCAATATGTACTATTAAAATTTAGAGAAGATAAAAATGAAACTAAGGACATTAAAGGAAAGGAAAAATGAAAGATAAAAGACATTCAGAATAGAAAGGAGGACAGAAGTAGTGAGGGACATGAAGTGTAAGAAGTCTGGTGGAAAGAAGAGGTGGCCTTGTAGGAAAAAAAAATAAATGATTTATTCTAGAAATAGGTATAGTGTTTGCCAACTGCTGCCTGCAGAACAAATGTAGCCTACTCATTATTTTTTAATTAAATGTTTTGGAGGGTACATCCATGCTCTCTCATTCACATATTTTCTACAGTTGACTTTGTATTACTAGGATATCACAGTTGGTTACATGCATGGCCTGCAAAGCCAGAAGGATTGGCTATTTATGGAAACTTTCCTTATTCTGCTCTAGGACAAAACTCCAATCCTAGGTCATAATCTATGCATGGAACAGGATTTCCTTCTCCCTCCTAAGTCTTAAGACAAGATGTGCCTTTGTATGCAGCTTCACGCACAACTGAAGACCATGTAGAAACCAGTTCTCCTGTTGGAAAAGCTTTTGCCCCAGGATGGAAATAGTTTACAATTTCTATGTTCTTTGTTTTTCCAACAGAATCAGCACAGAACAGAGATAAAAGTATGGATGGCCATGACAGAAATGACTTCATTTTAAAACACAGAAATGTGTGTTCTTAAAAGCGAACCAGACCAGTTCAGAAAAGAGCAGGGCATTGCATATGGGGGTTTTGCGCATTTAAACAAAAATGTGTTTGGAAAAAAAAAATGTGTTTGAGATTTGATAACTGATCTATATATCTTATCTCCTATGTGCTTGAGTAGTGAGATGAATGGGTAGATTTATTCTCTGAATGCTCTGTTCTAATCTTGGAATGGGAAATTAATAAAAATAAGGAAGAAAATGAGTGTGTTGCTCTTGTTAGTTACTGTTGTTGTTCCTCCTATGGTCCAGGCACAATATTGTGTGACTAGTGTGCATGTGCTCAGACTTCTTAACAACCCTAGAGGTTGGGGCTATCATTTCATTTTAGAAATGAGAAAACTGAGGCTCAAGGAACCCCCAGATGCACATGTTAACACGTAAAAGGTGCCAGCTGGTCAGTCAGACTTAATATATCTCCCCCTGACCCAAGATAAATGTCAATCCTTCCCAGGTGAAACTCTCTGATAGAAAACATGGTCACGTGGGAGGAGGTTTTTCCACATCTGGAGCATCTGGCCTTTGTACATTTTTGGAATTCTACAGCAGCCTCATATCCAGGTCCTAGCTTTACTACTTTGAGGGAATGACTGGTGTAGCTCGGCTTCTGTTTTCACTGGTCTCACCTGATAGGCCTGGAATCACAACCTGAATGATGGATCAAGTCCCCATTTGCCCAGCTTTCCCCTGTGGATATGCTCCACTACCTCCACTACTTTGACCTACATGAATGGACCTCATGCTTGGTGCCTTGATATCACTGCAATTTCAGGAGGCAGTTTCCTAAGAACGGAATCTAAATGCACAATGCTTCAGTGTCTGGAGTTAAAAATGCTGGTCTAGATTAAAAAGGAGTTGGCTAAAAAGTCTTGTACTTAGTGATAAAAGGACCCTTAGCACGTATGACAAATAAAGTCTTGCATTTTGTTTGACAGTGTTGCTAAGATGTTCAGGAGTCAAGGGACCACTTTGTTTCCTTCTTCAGCAATTACTTGATGATCCGTATGTGTTGTCTGATGGCTGGGGATTGAGGGAGGATGATAAAAAGGAAGTCAGCTCTCCTGTTAAAGTAAGGATAGATCTCAGCCTTCATCTCTCTGACTTCTTAACCGTAACCCCCTTGGGAATCTCTTTCTGATCTCTTCCTTTAATCCGACCTTTGAACATCAAGACCAGAAGGTTGGAAGGAGGCCACAGGTTCAATATTCTATACAATCATTAATTTTGTTCTCATAGAAAACAAATCTATACATCAGTGCATTTTTAACAATGTGGCAGTAGCTTTAGGCCAGTAAGCATTAATAAAACAGACTGGGTTGAACAGATGCAAATCAGAAACTACAGCGAAAGCTATGTGGCTCGATGCTGATCCCAACTGCTCACTCATCTGCTCCTCTTCAAGGGACTCTTCCCTTGAAAAGCAAAAATTAAAAACTACAAATGCCCTGCAGCAAAGAACACTCTATGTCTCAGGAGAACTGATGCATCTGTCAATCACACGCTGGATCAGGAGATGTGATTTGGCTCTGGGCTCCACCCAGGTAGCAGGCACTTTGTAAGACCTGGATCTTGTTGATGACAGTACCAGAGCCTGATGGAGTGGCTGGCTTGTGCAAGGCACGAGGAGGCCTACAGTGCATCTCTCCTTTTTATTGCTCTCAAGGATTCTAAGCATTTGCTGTGAAGAGAAACTGTGAAGAGGGCTTTTTCTCGGGGTGTCATTAACCAAATGTCTGATAAATAACACTTTGCATTGAAATTTTTGGCTCCATATTTTAAAATGTCTTTTAACCTCACTGTCCTGATTGTGATCTTTTATGTGGCCTATTGTTTTCTGAACTGTAAAGCAATAAAAGTTGCCTTTGTCACTTGCCAGTCAAGGACATTGTAGGGAACGGCTAATGAAATTGGGAGGCTGGAGATGATGTATGGGAACCCTCTACAGCAACATTTTTAAATTGTAGGACTGCTAACAACTTGTGTCGCATAAAACTCTACTGTTAGAGATGGTACAATGCGTAGTTTACAAAGAGCATATTTTGTCAGTAAGAAAAGTAGGGGTCACTTTATCAGACTGTGTCTGTGGTTATACATGCGCATGTCTGTACACACGGGATGACCACATCAAATGTATCACATAACATGGGCTGCATTTTTAAAAACTGAAAAATTCTGTTGAGTGAGGATTTAGAAACTATCCCTGCTTCTTCTCCCTGCGGTTTGTACCAGACAGAGTAATACACGTGACCTTGGCTAATCTGGCACTAGACTGGCAGCTGCTATTTGGCAGCTTCTGAGACACAGACCTAAGTACCCACTGCACTGCTCCTTTACTAAAGACCAGTGAGTGGCTTTTCTCCAGCAGGAGCATGCCAGATTAAATGAGGTACTGAACTGTGTGACAGAAGGGGCTGACATTAATATAGTACTTGTGTATTGGTTACTGTCTCTAGGGTATTTCTAGGTATGTATAAAATACATATATACATAAACTTCTTAACAGGCTCAGGTAGGCATTGTTGTTACATTTTTGACATAAGGAAGTTGAAGTTGAAAAACATAGCATCATGATTTTCCTAAACACCTTTCTAAGTTGAGTTTTCAATTTTCCTTTTATTTAAATAATCTTTAAAACAGTTATCATGCTTTATGTAATGTGCTGGAAAATTTTAGCAAGCTGTGGTTCCCCTAAGGGAATTTTAAAGAACAATGTGTGTAGTTACTTTGGATTCTACGATTAACAAAGAGCTTGATGTTATCTTGACACAACCCCCACCCAGTGTCTGCAAAGTTCCTAGGGAATATTCTTCCCATTGTAGAAAACTGAGACCATGAGAATAAAGATTCTCAGACTTATTAAGCAATAGAGCCACGTTTTTAGCCTCGCTCTACTTTCAAGTTCTGTACTTTTTTCTAGAACTATTGTTATTATAAGATCACAAGGATCAAGCCAGAGATTTAGCTCAGTAGCATCTCTCAGGTATATGAAGTCCTGAGTTTGATCCGCAGTACCACACACACACACACACACACACACACACACACACACACACACGGAAATTTTTTCTTTTTCTTTTCTTTTCTTTTTTTAGACAGGGTCTCACTTTGTAGTTTAGGCTAGCCCTGAGCTCAGCCTCTAACTCATATCACAGCAATCCTCCTGCCTCTGCCTCCTGAGTGCTGGGATTACAGGCGTGAGTGACTACACCCAGCATTGTGGTATATGGTGCTGATTGCTGCTGGGTGTGAGTCTCCATGCCCAGTATTGTATGTGGTTACCGGGAATTGAACCCAAGCCCTTGTGCTTGCAAGACAGGCACCAGAACCATTGAGCTAACTCCCTGGCCAAGGGGAATTTTTTTCACACTCTTCTGTAGACTAAGAAGTTCAAGATGAGTTTGTTAGCAGTTCTAATTTCTGTTGGAAGCCTTGTTGTCACATATGACAACCTCTTGAAAAAAATATAAGAGGTCTCTCTTTTACAAAGGGATTCATCTAATTCATGATGTGACTTGTCACTCAAAGGTCTAATGACCTTTCAACCCTCAGAGGAGGGAGAGAAAGAGGGGGAAAAGAGAGAGGAACCTGCAGGGGGGGAGGGAAAGGGCAAGGGAGAGAACGCTGTGGAATGGAGACTTTTCCAACACATTTCAAAGCACTGCACAAAAGTGGATTCTTAAACTTTCTCTTATCATTGCTAATATCTCATGGCACTTCATAGTAACTAATCAGATTCCTAACTCCTTCATAGAATATTGAAAGTTTTATTCAGAAATCAACCCTTGTGGCTCGGCAGGGAAACAGGAAAGATCAACATGCCTTTGGTCCCATCCTAAAGTCTCTGAGCTCTAAGAATGAAAAGCAAAGATAAGGCTTTTCTCTGTCATTTTAAACAGCAAAAATTAATTGCTCCTGCAGAGATGAAAACTTCATGTTTGAAAAGAAGTCTGTGCAAAATACTCTTCTTCCTACCTGTGGAGACCTAGAGTTTGGCAGCAAATTGGAATTTAAAGACTGTATCCACAAAGACAAATGCCAGATCTCTTGCTAATTAGAAATCGCCTGTCTGTACTCATGCTGGCTGCAGGCTGATGATAGGTAAAGGGGAAATGAGCTGTGGTGCCTAATACCTGCAGATTTGAGGATGAGTGTCTTCATGTGCATGGTGTATACGCAGGCAGTGTGCCAACTGAACTGCTGGTTAAGTAGTGAAAATTAAATAAACAAGGCCTACTGATCAGCTATTTGTAACTGACAAAAATACTTGTATATAGTTTCTGTTTTATCAGCAGTAATATTTAACAGTCTTATAGTACAATAGTCACAAAACATATATTACTGAGTGAAAGAAGAAAATTTGACATAGGACTCAGAACCTGAGGTGTTCATTTTCATTTCTCCAATGGAAGTGTTTTGGTCAGACCAGTCCACGAGTTTGGGACTCCTTTTTGTTTTCATCTGAAAAGATGGCAGTGCTGCCTGATTTGACACTGAAAAGTTCTTTGAAAGAGAAAAATGCAAAGGGACTTTGGGAATCCACAGACACTGTTTGTAATTCAAGCAAGCAACTCTTCTGTTCCAGCAATCTAATTATTGCACTTGTCTTGAGAGAGTGCCCACAAGTACACTGGACTGTGTGATGGCTTTGGAACCCACTCTTTGAATTTTAGATACGTCTCTGTTGATCAATATGCATTTGAGAAATTCATTTCAACATCATTTAAACCATTTTCTCATCTGAATAAAGAAAATGGAGTTATGCGTAGCACAGCATAGTTAGCAGCATCAGATGTGAAAATATGTACCAATGTACTCTCTAAGTAGAGTTGCAGGTTAAAGCTAAATGTATTGAATGGCGGTCATTCAAATAATCAGCCTGGCTAATTATTATTTCACTTGAGAATGTGTGAGTGTCAAAACTCTCTTCTGGAAGAAGAGAAGGCAAGGAGAAGGGAAAGAACTCTGTGATCCAGGCCTTTAGGCACAGAAGGAGGTCAGAGGTGACTGCAGTTTTGAAGAGCAGAGAGGCAAAAGATTAATCAAAAGTCCAGCTATAGGGCCTGGGATTTAGCTCAGTGGTTCCAGCACCTGTATTGCAAGCACAAGAATCCGGGTTCGATCCCTGGTAACCACATACAATACTGGGCATGGAGACTCACACCCAGCAGCAACCAATACCACATACCACAGTGCTGGGCATGATGGCTCACGCCTGTAATCCCAGCACTTGGGCGGCAGAGGCAGGAGGATTGCTGTGATGTGAGTTGGAGGCTGAGCTCAGGGCCAGCCTGAACTACAAAGTGAGACCCTGTCTCAAAAAAAAAAAAAAAAAGTCCAGGTGTAAAATCAGAATAAAACATGAAGATAAGCCAAAGAATGCAAACATCAGAAGTAGTTCAATGGCTCTAATCCTGTGTCACTGAGTCAGTTAGACATTCCCAAATGGAGTAAAAAGGAAGAGAAAAAGACAACAGCAGGTAGAAGGATGAGGTCTCTGAGGAGGAGGGTGGTAACAAGAGGATCACTTTTCCCAGGAGCCTGGAGGAAGGAAGAAAGAAATGAAAGGAAGTGTTTTGTTTGGGCTAAAGAGACCAGCCATCACCACTGTATATGCCAAGGCAAGCAGCTCTTTGGGGCCTATTTGATTAATACATCCGAGATTCCTATTATAGGAGCTATCAGGCTGACGGAGTGAGGTTGGGCAAGTCTAATTCTTCTTGAATGTCTTGGCAAAATGATCCTCCCTTTGATGCACTGGCTCCCATAGCTCAGAGATGGATAAGAGGCATGTCTCTAAGGAATATGGACATGACATTTTCTTTTTTTCCCCCACCCTCTACACACAGATCAAGAAATAAGATACAGGAGGTGGGGAAGGATGGGGAAGGATGGGGAAAATAGTGAACTGACAATGGTGATCCCCGTTTCAATTTCTCAAGTTGACTTTCCAGCTAAGTCACTTATGCAGGTTTGTCTAATTAAATGGAAAGTTGCAAGAGTGAAGCATCAGATGGTCTAAGACAGGTGATAGGAGCTAGGTCAAAATTATTATTCCTAATCAGTGGGCTCCTAGGATCAAAAGGCAAACTGTCCAGTCTCTTTGTCCAGGAAACAACAGCTAAGGGAATGCATATTTTAGATACTCATTTAAGTAAAAAATACTTTGTTTGGAAACTTCCAGTGTTTCTGCAGCCAACTGGTCGAACTGAAAGATCAGATCTAATATCATTTTTGATGAAACAGTAATCTGGGTACATCTGATGTTTCCCTGCAGGACAGACACACCAGCATACTGGTTTATCCCAGAAGGAATCAGGCTATGATTACACAGCATCTTTTTCCTCTCACTTTCTCCTGCTCGCTTATTCATCAGATGATTTTTTTTCCTTCTCTACTTTCTTGCTTTCCATATATCTATTTGAAATATGTCTGAAATGAATCCCAAGGCTCCCATAAATATTTTTGCTCATGTAAGCATGTGTACAGTTTCCATTTTCATGTTTTTACATCATGGTGTTAAAATGTCAGAGCAGAAGGGCTTTCATTGTATTTAGTTTCCTCTTTCTTTTTTAATGATGGGCTTTCTTTCTTTCTTGCCACAGTTAGACGGAGGGTGCAGATTCTTCTTTAAATATTCTTTAGAAGGCAGAAGGGTATACTGGAAAAGCTTAAATCCAGACTCTACCATTCACTCACTATTTGACCTTCAACTTGTGACTTAAATTCTATTAGCTCTGGATTTCTTCTTTGTAAACAAAGGATAAAAAATAAAATAGAGAAAACATTGCACTTATTCCATAGAAAATATTGGATACCAGTGACTATAAATTGGTTTTCTTTTTTTGTTGTTAAGACAACTTAATCACCACACAAGTCATATTATTTGATTATAAACACAAGTCTGTTACCAGTGAGAGAGACCTGTTCACTAGAGTTCTCTGACCGAGACTGCAGGAATGCAGGAGGAAGAGCAGGAAAACATGGCTGCTGCCGCTGTCCCAGAGCAAGCCCTCGTGAGCAGTGAAGCAGCCTGTCTTCCTGACTTACTGGACACAAGCCCAGATCATCAGCCAGGCACTGTCAAGTCACAAAATGATGCTTGTCTTTTCATGAACTCCCTAGGAAAGGAGGAATCAATTTAACAGTGCAGCAGAGCTAAGAAGGTTCTCTGGACATGATGGAATTCAGACCTTCACTGGCTGGGAAAAGGTATGCAAAGTGCTCAGCACAGGGTCTAATACACGGCTAACCTTGTAACATTGGAAGTAATCGGCAGACGTTATTACTGCTGTTACTATTATTCAGAAAAATGTATCTGGGCTAAAGTAAGACAAGGTTTTTGTTTTGTTTTGTTTTGTTTTGCTTTTGAGACAGAGTTTCACTTTTGAGCTCAGTCTCAAACTCACAGCAATACTCCTGCCTCTGGCTCCTGAGTGCTGGGATCACAGGTGTGAGCCACCATGCCCAGCACTGTGGTATGTGGCACTGATTGGTAGTGGGTGTGAGTCTCCACACCCAGTATTGTTGCATGTGGTTACTGGGGATCAAACCTGAGCCCTTCCACTTGCAAGACAGGTGCCGGAACCACTGAGCTAAATCCCTGGCCCAAATAAGACCAGTTTTGAGAGGGCTTTTTTCCTATCCCCAGGCTCTGTCCACACACCAAATCTACTCATCCTGACAAGCATGGCTGTCATGGTTTTTCAGATTATGTTCGGAGCCTTTTCCCAAGAAACATGAAAACTAGAATCTCGTTCAGCTTTATCACCTCTTTGACTAAAATATCTGTGAATTCATTTGCAAAAAAAGAAGCAAAAGCCTGAGTGTCGCCATAATTACTAAGCCAAGGACTTTCAAGGGCTCTGCGGCAGGGAGAAAGTGAGGCTGGAATTTCTGGTTTCTGCTGAAAGTCTGTGGCCACATCACTTGCACTCGAGACAGTCATAGTACTGACCACTACGAAGACACAAGTCTGGGGCACAGCTCTTCTCCTTGTGTGTGTTTTTTCCTGATACACTTCTGAGATTTCTCCAGTGAAGAACTGGAGGATTGACTGTTAGCACAGTAGTCATTTGAGTGTGATTTCATAGAGTTTAGTCAGCTTAACTCAAACTCAGAAGCATTTATCACCCTGCCACCAAGGCAGTTGATAGGATAAAAATGCTCTAAAAATTCTTTCAAAAGGATGCCTTTGCTTGGTCCTTGAAGCTGTGTGATTTAGAGCCTTGAAAATTGGAGTTTCCTAAACTGAGAGCCAAGGTGGCGATGTATGTCACTGTCTTCCATTATTTTCCCCTAACAGCCCAGGCAGTTTAATTAATACATACTTCTGCTACTTTTTTTCTCCCTATTTTGGGATTGCTTTTTATTTTCTCAGCGCCCATTTGCTGTCACCATTCCATTAATTTATGTCACCCCACCCACATCTATTAATGGTGCTCAGGCCCTACTTTTTAGCAGTTTTGTTGGACATAAGCCCAGAGACAAACCAGGCAGTGTGAAGACAGAGAATGGAGCTTTTTTCCCTTTAATGAACTCCTGGGATGAGTGGGAATCAATTTAATATGCCTCTAAAAAGTCACAGGTTCTCGCAATGCCCTCATGTTGATTCCTTTACATATGTGTAGTTTTAGTGGTGCATTTTTTTTTAATACAGAGCAATGCGTTTCACTGTGATGTTTCTCCATACATAGGAAAAACTTAAATCCTACACACCTCGAATTAGCCTCTCTCCTCCCCTCCTCCTGGCTCTTCCTGATTCCTTTCCTCCAATCCTCTCTTTCGTTAGATTTCTTTGCCAAAGTGGCTATCCTGTTCAGTTCGCCCCCGTTTTGAAAGTACCAGTGCCCACCAGATCATAAACTACGTTGAGCTGCAGGAGAGTGGAACGTGGATAGTGTTTTACACCTCCCGGAGACAAGCTGTCTCTCCTTTCTCGGATTCCTGGCACTAAAACTGAAAAAAGCCCCTTAGCTCAGGGCCATGGAGAGAAGTCATACAATGCTCACTCGCTGCATTACAAACGGAGCTTGTGCTCGTGCGACACCCAGGTGGCTGGAGTTCTGCGCGCACGCGGAGCTGGTGCCGCTCGTTACCGCCTCACATAAAGAGCCCGCAGCGTCTAAAGCTCTTTAGTGCTGATTCATTAAACACATTTAGCGCTCCGTGTTTATTATACCTGTTTATTGGACGACTGTGTGTTTATTGTTTCAGTTTTACTATTGCTTGATATTCTTTAACCTAACCTGATGGTATAACCTGAATTTCTCTCTTGATCATTTATAAGATTAGCTGCCTTTGTAATTTTTTATCTTGACAATTATAAAACATATACTGTCTTATATTTCTTGCACAGTACCCCCAAGAGAACAATTCATATACTTTGGGCTTTTATGAGACACCAAAGTGACTGCTCATCTTTTCTATGTTTACCATTTTCTTTCTTCCTTATTATGAAAAAAGAAAAAAAATCTAGATTCACAGGAATCTGTACATTTGGCATTCATGGAAAATGTAGAAATTTGCATCTAAGAAGATAAATCAATGCCTCAAATCTTTACAGCTAATCCATTTCCTCCTTTAAATGACATCTAATTTATTTTCTCTTGCATTTACATCAGTGTATATCCTAACACTTTTGAGAGCTTATTTATTTTTGTTCAGTTCCATAAAGTTGACCTTAAAACAGCTACTACCAAAAGCTCCTCCTCATCCATGTTCATTTTACAATTTTATTTTGGTTTTAGGATTCTAGTTCCTCTGATAGGTTCCCAACATGCGATCTCCCTACTTCAAGGTAAACACATTTGACTTTTCACCATAATATCAAAGCCTGTTATGAAAAATAAAACTAAAAGTCTCAAAGAAATGTGGCACACAAATTTAGGTTTTAAAATTGTTTTCTTATTTGCCCATACAGAAATCCCTTCCCATTTCTGGAATGATAAATAACTTAAAATATATACCACAAAAATTCAGCAAATTCTATTTTCACCTACCAGGTGGATGAGTGGACTAGTAAAACACAGAGTTAGCATAATACCAGCTCTAAGCAAAAAGCAAAGAGAAAGAAAAAAGAAGTGCCAGCATTTCAACATGGTCTAAAGGGGACAGCTGGGACCACAGCGGACAAACAATAATACAGGCCAATTATAGCTGGAATGAATTCTGTAATTACAACTATCACTTAAGATTATGAGACAGACCTTGCCCACTCCACCAACAAACTGACAGAGCTAAAGTTTTCCCAGCCCAAGATGAGAGTGTTTGTGTGATAGAACCCATGTCTCCTTCATGACTTTCCCCACTCCCAAACTCTACATCACAGGCATAATGACATAGCAATGATCCCGGGAGCACTTCACCCTATCACCTGTGCCTCTGCTGACTTCACTGTACCACGTGGGAGGTGTGTTCTACATCTCACCTAACCTATATTCGATCTTCCAAATGCTCTTCAGACATGTTGCTATCTTTTGTTCTAGGAAATTCCACTGATTTCTTCAGTCTGTGTTAGATGGAGACATACTAGACCAAGCAGATTCCTACAGTAGCACTTTCAGGATTGTGAGTTGTGTCTTTCTTTTTAGGTTTTTTGAGACAGGGTCTCGCTTTGTAGTTCAGGCTGGCCCTTAGCTCAGCATCAAACTCACATCACAGCAATCCTTCTGCCTCTGCCTCCCGAGTGCTGGGATTACAGGCGTGAGCCACCACACCCGGCACTGTGGTATGTGGTACTGGTTGCTGCTGGGTGTGAGTCTCCACACCCAGTATTGTATGTGGTTACCAAGGATTGAACCCAGGTCCTTGCGACTGCAAGACAGGTGCCGGAACCACTGAGCTAAAACCCCAGCCCTGTGAGTTGCCTTGCTCTTCAGTGTGTGAGTGTGTGTGTGTGTGTGTGTGTGTGTATTGCTAAAATAAGTACTTTTCTGCATGTGTTCTTTGATCTCAGAGGAAGCATACTAGCAGAATGTCTTGTCTGGTGAACAAGAAGTGCTCAATAATTATTCTCTGAAAGACTTGTGCAAGCATTGGGTCAGTACTAAATTAACCACCACTGCACCGCTTGGTTATGTCTTCCAAAATAAGATCCCAGCTTGTACATAATTTTAAAGTGTGTGATTGATGTCATTTTGATAGGAAGTAAATATTGTGGGGGCATGGTGGATAGGATATGGGATATAGGTCAAAGTGACAAGTCAGGAATAGTATAAGAGGAAGGAGTCAACATAATAATAAAAATAAAACAAAATAAAAAACTGGGCTGGGGACTTAGCTCAGTGGTTCTGGTGCCTGCCTTGCAAACTCAACGTCCTGAGTAATCCCTAGTAACCAAAACCACAATGCCAGATGTGGTGACTCACGCCCATCGGCAATCAGTACCACATACCACAGTGCCAGGCATGGTTGCTCACACCTGTCATCCCAGAACTCAAGAGGCAGAGCTAGAAGGATTGCTTTGAGTTCAAGGCTGAGCTCAGGGCTAGCCTGAACTACAAAAAGTGACTCTGTCTCAAACAAAACCAAACCAAAAAAAAACACTATTACCCTTCATTTACCAGGATGGTATTTTAAATTCTTTCAATGGAATATTTATTTTGAGTTATATTTAGGTCATGAGAATGGAAATGGTCTTGTTTTCATATTTTGAGTTACAGTGAGCAGAAATCGTGGCTTGAGAATTTAGAAGGGAAGATAAAAACTTGAGAGGGGAGACGGCAGATATGTCTTTCATGGTGAAACCCCTGGGAAAGCAAGATGGTGAAGACAAATTCATTTGGGTCTTAGAATATGTATTAACAAGGAAATTGATAATCACAACCACTAGGAGTTACCAAGCACTTAGTTATAGAATTAGCACCTTCTACATATTAATATGATTCATTCTCCTCTTCATTCTATGAAAGGTTAAAACAAGAAGTTTGAGTAACTCGCCTCAAAGCTGCAGGAGGCAGACCTAGAGTTTAAAGCTGGTTTGAATCAGACTCCATTCATTTCAGATGGAGAACCAAGGGGGGCGGAGGTACGGACAAAACAGAATGTACCACGCAGCCGAGTCATGACATGCTGTGACATGGTCTTACTGGATAAGCTGAAGTTGTGTTTTAGAAAGGAATTGTATTGATCAGCTCTAGGTACACGGAACTTTTTCTTAGTTAAAGAAAAAAAAATAAAAGAAAAAAAAACTAAATGCGGTTTATCTAAACTTCCCATCTTTCAGAACCATTCATAGCGTGAAATTTCTTGAGGAGCCTCATAGAACTGGGGAGATCGACACTGCTTCTTTCTACTATACTTATCTCTGGTACAGTTATTCCATGGTCCTATGCTTCTGATGTACTCAGTTTAGTTAAGGGTTACCTCCACAATCATATCATAAATTCATTTGAAATGTGGTATGCTACAAAAAGTGGGACTTTGTTACAAGGGGATTGGAACTGTACGTATCTGCCTGTGGATAATCCAATAAATTCTTTGATTTTTCTGATTCCTCTTTAGTAAAATGAGGAGTGCAGTTTCACTCTCTCTTGGGGATGCTGATGAATATGAAAGGGAATATTATGTCTGCATGCATTTTCTAAATCTCAGGGAGAAGACAGAGTCTTACTGGAGCATTCATTATTGTTATGTTCATTCACCGTTCACTCAACAGCTATGTACATAACTTCCCCAGCGCACCCGCCCTGTCAGGGGTACAGAGGATTCCACAACAGACATGCAAACAAGACTCCTGCTCCAGGGACAGCAAGCATTTCTGCTGCAGTGGAAAAGGGGCAGAAGGCAATAAACAAGTACAAAATTGTAATACTTTTGGATTCTGATAAGTGCGTCAAAGCATGATGAGATTTTACAGTTTTCTCAAGGCATCACCTCCAAATGCAAACACTGACTGAGAGCACAACAGGTAGTCTACGAGTTATGCTTCCCAGATACCCCAAGCGCAGTGTTGTGAAGCCGGGATGTTCTGTTGTTCTGTCACATGCCCACTGTAACTCCTGACACCACTTGACTGGTAGGTACCTTGAGCACGTGTTTTATGAAAGCTCTACTAAGTGCATGACAGGACTGATCATTTCCTGATGTCTTCTTTTTCTAAAATATTCATTTAAGTAGTCAGAGATTGGAGATAAAATGGAAACTTACAGCTCCAGAGAGTCCAAGACCTTGAATCTGTAGGGCAGGTTTACAGAGCAGGATGATGCAGGTCTGGAGCAATGGACCAGGATTTGCTTCTGCTGCTAAAACCCATGACCATGTCTAAGATGCTTAACCTACAAATCCATTCTGTCATCTATAAAATGTGGGTATTAGAAGTAACTGAATCCTCGGGCTGGGGAGTTAGCTCAGTGGTTCCGGTGCTTGTCTTGGAAGTGCAAGGACCCGGGTTCGATCCCCGGTAACCACATAACAATACTGGGCGTGGAGACTCACACCCAGCAGCAGTCAACACCACATACCACAGTGCCAGGTGTGGTGGCTCACACCTGTAATCCCAGCACTAGCGAGGCAGAGGCAGGAGGATTGCTGTGATGTGAGTTGGAGGCTGAGCTAAGGGCCAGCCTGAACTACAAAGCGAGACTCTGTCTCAAAAAACCTTAAAAAAAAAAAAAGGAGTAACTGAATCCACATATTTGTGACAGTGTGATGGGAACTAAGCATTCAGTACTTAGACAGATGCCTGAGTACAGTAAAACTTCGGTGCAGTTTTTTTCTTCCCTTCCTTTCTTTCAGTAGACAGTAAAGTTAAAAGCGTCCAAGTGGTTTGCCATGAGTGAGAGAAGAATATAAATAATAATTAGAAATCAAGGTGCTGTTTGGTAATATCTTCTATATCATTCAGAGCTGTGACCCTCTGTGACTAGATTATTTCTTTAGGTTTCTCAGGCTGATGTGGGAAGAAAATTATTTTCTAGTTACAACATAAGGAGCATCTAGCTGCTGTCTATGTCATGGGAACTTGGCTTGGCTTCCTGAAAAGCTGTGTCCCCTACAGAGGGAGCGGTGCAGCCCACACCAGGCTGCCTGTCCAAGAGGGAGGGCAACAGGGCTTCACTGTTCTGCTCTCTGTCCACAGAAACAGCCATTACTTTGTGCTGAAATCCTGCTGTATGTGAGGCTAGTAGCTAATTATTTATATATATAAATATTATAACAAGCATAGTTCTAAGAACAAATCTGTGAAATAGTTATTATCTTCCATTTTTAAACTGAAGAAAACTAGGGATGTGATACTTTCAGAATCATCTCACATGTTGCTGGTTCCTTCCTGAGCAAACCCGTGTTTTCCTTGAGAAAGTACTGCACAAATAGATCTCATTCCTGCTACCATTACAGTGATATTCACATGATCTTACAGACTTCCCAAAATTTAAAGCATGAAATTTTGGTCCTTCACAGGGAGAATGCTGTCTAATAACCAATACACAACCAAACCCTGACCCTTAGGTAGGAGAGGGTGGATTCCTTTTTTTAACACAGAAAGGGACAATGACAGTATTTTTAAAATACATGTTTGTACTGCATGCAGATTACAGTCATCTTGAGAGTAGATCCATGTACATAACAGAGTTTGATTCCATTAAAAATACCTTTCCCCTTCCCCTTTGCCCTTTTTATTCCTTCTCAAGCCCCTTTTCCCCATTTTCCTTCTTCTCAATATTATTAGTCTTATCTCATATTTATGACATACACTGTTTATGTTCATTTAGTCTATTAGGTTCCTGTACATTGCCTATCTTTATTTTAGTGATTTCCCTTTCCTTTCCCCCTCTCCATAATGCAAATCTGCTCCAGGGGGGCTTTTCTTTTCAAACACAACAGACCTGAGTCACTGAGCACCTATGGTGAGCTTTCCCACGCTGCTCTGCACTACAGGGTCCTGGGCATGACTTAAATGAGACACCACTGAGTCCCAAGTGCTCAGAGATAGAGCCTGAGTCATGGTTGTGGCTGTTAACACGGTGAGAATGTCTAAAGCTCTAATCAGACATCTACTTATTGGCTTCACAGCACTTGTGCTTTTGATGAGGAAATAGGCATTTCCTTGGGGGCAAATGTCAAATGTTCATAAATAGAGCAGCACAGGAAATATCTATGAGCAATACTTATTTATAGGGATAATTTATTCACAGTCTTAGGTGCCTTTCAAGCTCTGGTATTTATCTGTGGTGTTATCTGTCAATGCACAGCACCCATATATCCACATGTGGCTTCTATTTATGTGTCTGGAATCTATCTCCGTAATTGTTTTCAGATTTCTAACTAGTGGGTACAGTAACTCACCTCCTGCCAAATGGCAGCACAAGCTTCTCCTTGACTGTTAACCTCCCCTACTGTAAACATGTTGGCAAATCATTTGTCTGTTCCTCCATGACTTTCCCCCCCATATCCATTAGCAACTACAGGTCTTTCTGGCTGCAATATCCAATCCAATCACTGTGGGACTCTTTTTCTTCTTAGTACATTTGTCATAGCCACCTTTTGTCTTTCTGCTCCCAACCATGTCAAAGAAAATACACCCACAAATGTCTTCATGGGTGTATGTTGTCAATACAACACATAACTACTGTGAACCTTGAGACTTGTGGTAAAATGGTGAAAACTCATTCACTTTGGGTTAGAGATATTAAAGTCATATCCCATAGTCAATTTTATGGCTGTGCTCAATTTTGTAAACTAAGTCTCTTCATCTATAGATCTGATTAGTAATTTAGTACAAATCTAAGAGTCTTAATATTCTTTTAGGGTTGTTATTTTTTGGCAGTGCAATTCTCAAGGACTTATTTATATAAAGTACACTTCTTAGATACTTATTCCATACAGAGATTATGATTTGTATTTTATATCCCACCTGTTTTCAACATATTTCTAAGAAGTGAATATTGTTGTTACTCTGATTTCATAAAAGGAGAAACTAACTATCATATAGGTTGGTAACTTGGACAAAAATACACAAATAGGATAGGTGAAGGTAAGATTCTAAACCAAGTTTCTGCATTCAAAGTACCATATAAGTCCCATCACTATGTCCTTAACACCTTGAACAGTTCCAGGCACTGGAAAGCTGACCTGACTTCTATGAGATATAGCTGTCTTTGAAGTCACAGTGTATTTATTTTTGTGTACCATGACTATTTAGATAGTTTGACCTTGATGATCACTTTAATATTTAACCTAGAAGTAGAAAACAAAGTTTTTGAGTTCGCTGTAGCAAATACATCATTTTTCCCCCAAGACTAAGGGTGCTACACTAGTTCACTGATGACGCCAAAATAAAAAGTAACTGGGTTGGGGATTTAGCTCAGTGGTTCTGGTGCCTGCCTTGCAAGTGCAAGGACCCATGTTTGATCCCCAGTAACCACATACAACAATGTCAAGTATGGAGACTCACACCCAACAGCAATCAGTACCACATACCACAGTGCCAGGTGTGGTAGTTTATGCCTGTAATCCTAGCATTTGGGAGGCAGTGGTAGCGGGATTGCTGTGAGTGCAAGGCTGAGCTCAGGGCCAACCTGAACTACAAAAGTGAAACTGTCTCAAAAATCAAAAATAAGTAACTAACACTTCTTTCATGCTCAGTATATGCTAAATCACATAATACTAAGTATCTGACATATACTCATTTGACTTGTACAGAAAATTTCACAAGTAGACAGTATCATTAGTAAACTGTGCAAAAAGGAAACTATTTAACACAGAAGTTTAGAAACTTTTCAAAGGTCACGTTGATAGTAAATGTTAAACGTAAGCTTTGAGCTCTGATATTTCAGCATCCAAGCCTCCTTATATTTGAGAAATCTTTAATCTGTAATATAATTATCAACTTGATTGGCTTGCTTAATGCACAGAGAGTTAGTAAAGCAAACTTCTGGGTGTGTCTGAGTGGGCCATGGGGAGGTGATCATAGGGTATATATATCCAGTAACTTGCCCATTCTTTTTGGCACTGTCTCCCTGCTCTGCTTCACAGCCACCATAACTTAAGCAGCTTTGTTCTGCCATGCCCTTCCACCACGATGTTCCTGCATTGGAAAAAGTAGAGCATACACTGAATTCCCTGAAACCCAAAGTCAAATTAAACCTTTCCTCCATTAAGTTGTGGGAATTGAGTATCACATCACAGTGACAGGAAAGTTACCTAATACGAGCTTCATTTTTAGTGTGAACATCATGAGGAGCACATTATCGACCTCAGAGCCTTATGAGGATTAAATGAGAGACTGGTCTTGAGACAGTCTATGGTACATCAGACCATGTGCTCAGCAAAGGACAATCATCATCACTCACAGGTACTTAACTTCAAGGTCGCTGAGAGGAAGAATTAGACCTAGTTCACTTTGATTTTTCTGATTGTATCCAGACTATGTGTTACTGGGTAAAGCTGGTGAATAATAGATGTCAGTGAATGGAATGGAGGGGATACTGTATACTTTCAGTGGGAATAAAAATTCCCTAGAGGAAATTTAGGAGCAAAACCGAACCCAGAGAACATCTTTACATTTTCTAGGTTCACACAGTTAGTAATCAGCAGAGATGTAATTTGGAATCAAGTATGTCTGACTTTAACCCATTTTATTCCTCACAGAAGATGAAGATGGTGAAGATGTATTTGCTTCCCACACGGCAACCTCACCTCCAACATCTTCCGTCACACATGCATCCTTCCTGTGCACTATCTGCCAGGTCTTGTTCCTGCAGAAGGTCTACACGACATCCCATAGACTTGGTGTGGGGTGGCTGACCTTTGCCTTTCAAGATCTAGCCCATGGCACCCAAAAAGGGTAGAATCTGTCTAGACAGCAGACAGATACCAAAAACTTTGGTAGTCATGCAGTTTGAACATGAAGCATTGCTTCCCCTGTAGTATAGATTTATAAACAGTGACTTCACAGGAGATGAATTATAACGGAAGGGGCTGAAGGGCACATCACCCACACCCAACCTCTAGATGCCTTCCAATATTTGAAGAGAGCATCTCACTTGGCTTGGACAGGGAAGGAAGGAGATAATGAAGAAGCAAAAGTGGATGCAAAGAACTGTGAGAGATGCTCTGCCTGCCTGCTGTCCACCCCTCTGCAGCAATGTCAAATGAGGTCCCATCAGCAGTGATGAGAAGTCAGATACAGGGACGAAGCGTGAGTACATTCCAAGAGGTAATTTCTCTCTGGAGGCTGAACCTGTGTAATGTCCTTACTAATCTTGGGTTCCTGGGTTATGAAGCCTGCCATCAGGGATGAGTTATACTTCCAATAAGTCACTGGAGCTAATCAGCCCCTCTCTTCCTGAGCTGTTAGAAAAAAAGGACAGATGAACAGCTCCCTGGCCCCTGAGCAGGGGTCTTGCATGAATGGAAGCTACTTGATAAGGCCTCTGCCCTACATAGATTCTGCCTTCTCTGCTCTCTTTAGAACTGGCACAGAGGGAACACAGAATGCATGAGCACAGGAAGATGAAGGGATCTGTGTTTGATAAGGTTATGATTAAATCAAGGTTTTTCCTCTAATTACACTGCATTTAAATAAATGCAGCCTTGTAAGTAATTGTAATTGATGTGCAATTAAACATGTATTTATATCACCACTGCCTTTCCCCATGCAGCTGTCTATTTCTGCTTCTCACTGTGGCTGGGGACAGAGAAATCTGCCTACTGCTCAGGGGGACGAGGCTGCACTGTCTCACATGGAGCACTAGCTCCAGTGGACCAGCAGCTGTTGGGAAGACCGGGAGCTACAGTTGAGGGGCTCAGCCCGCTAACTCTTTGATGCAAAGACTCACATCTGTGAAGTCAAAAACACTCTTAGAAATGCCTCTATGCTCATCAACATATAGTCTCTTACCTACTCCTGGCTTGATAGTGAGCTCCTTGAGTCTTTTATTTGTTAGATTTATTGACTTCTTAATACCTGAACCTGTGTTTTATACATATTTACCCAGTAAATAGAAACAAATTTTAAGCATGAGGATGAATTCTTCCACTGAAATTACATAATTCCAAAGCATAAGCCAAGCATGGCATGAAGAGGTGAATGAAGCTATGTACTGAGTAGAAGATTTAGACCTTGACCTTAATCAGGAAAACAGGGAGCATGATGTTACAAGAGCACCATGGTGAGGCACTGTGATTCCTTCCCCATTTCTTCCTGTCTCTGTGTTTCCTTAAGCTTTGAATAGAAGACAAGTCTCTCATCTTCTTTTTTGTACCAGATGATCCCTTAAATTAGGCCATAGTTATAAGGGGGATTAACAAATCACAACTACATAAGATAACATGAAAGTCATGAAAAAAGTAAAGACAAAGATCAGGGCATTTAGGGGTACAAATTAATGAAATACTGCATGAGAGTCATCAAGAAGTTATGATAGTAAGACGTTGGGTACAAAGTCTGAGAATTTGTAAGTGTTTCAGCTATGTAAAAGATAAAAGGCAAATAATGCAAAAATAGGGGCAGCTAAGAAATAATGTGAAGGTTTAGACTCTCTCTGTGTCCCAGTGAACATTCACTGATGTTCTCAGCTGAAATAAATCACAAGCCTGGAGAAGACATGGTCTTAAATTGGTTCCTACTCCAAATTCCATAAAGGTGGAAAACTGATGCAAAGATGAAAACTACGGAAATAATAACCAGTTTGGGTGCATGTGACGCTGGGCCTGAAGCTAATTATTCACCACCTAGGTAAACATTAGAATCTTTTGGCTTGACTCCACCTTGGCAGTGATGGAACACCTCCAGTTGGGCCCCCTGTCACCCATTAGAGTGTTAATTAAAGGGCCAGAGAAATACCCTGGTCCACCTCATTTGTTTGTGTTCTCCTACTGAAAGGACACCATGCATCTCACTGACAGCGAGTCATTACAGGAGAATATGGGCACCTCAGGCTCCTGTCAGGGACAGCGAGGCCCTAAGAACCCATGAAGAACTCTAAGCCACACTGGATGAATATCAACTACCACTCCTTGTGCACTCAGCCGGGAAGCACAATGCCACCAACTAAGGGGACTCCCAAAGGAGTATGATGAGAAAACCTCAACAGGATAAGTGGAAAAGAAGAGACAGCTGGACTTGTGGTATGGCAACTTTCTGTGGTGTTTTGTTTTGTTTTGCTTTTGGCAGTACTGGAGATTGAAGTTGGGTCCTTATGTTTGCAAGAAAAAAAATGGTATGCATACTTGATATTGTGAAATAGAAAATAATTAAAAGGAAAGAGGGTGTAGGGGTAAATAATAAGAGGAAAAAAGAATGTGACAGTAATAAAGAAAAAGGAAACAAAGCTTATGTATATAGGAGGTGGGGGTTACAGGACAAGGGAGAAAGGGGAAACACTGAGAATCAAGTCATGTCATATTCTGGTACAAACTCTCAATGCTGAATGTGATGATGTGTATTCATAGTGTACCAATAAAGATTTCAATTTAAAAAAAAAAGAAAAGCATGATATCACTTGAGCCAAATCTCCTGTCCTAACTTTCTGAATTCTGCTTCAGATTCAAAACTCTAAAAGGATACAAAAAGAATTTTTAGTAGTTTTGAAAATACAGTACTTTTCACCTTTATAATTCTTACTTATCAAGCACTTACTGATGCAACACTTTATTTGACCTTTATCCTCAGGCAGGGACTATCTCTAAGTGACTGATTTTAAAAAAAATGAGACCCAGAGAAGCTAAGGAATTGTTCAAGGTCAGAGCACTATATAAATGACAGAGCTGGGAATAAAATCCAGGTTTTCATATTTCTACTCCACTGTTCTTTAAAAGCCAGTCAAATAAATGGGCACAAGGGATCTTTTACAAATGATGGAAATGTTTTAAAATGAGATGTGGTGATGGCTGCACAAGTATGTAAAATTTTTACAAACCACTGTACACTTTAAACAGGTGAACTTTATGGTATGTAAATTATATTTCAGTACAACTTTTATAAAATTAAAGAAGTCAAGTGTAGTAAGTGGAGCTTGGGCTTTGATGTTATTATATCATAGTCCAGATCCTATTTCCAACTCATATGTCCCGGACAACCTTGGGCAAGTTCCATAATTTCTTTAAACATTAACTTTCTCATCTCTAAAATTAGAATAATGTTATCTACTTCTCAAGGTTGCTGTGAGTATTTGGCACTAAAGTAATAGCAGCTAATTTTATTTCTGACGCCTAGGAATCATGATATAAAAATAAGGTAATTAGCTCTCCACTGCTTGTGTAACTGTCCAACCTTATTCATGTCAAAGCTGAACCTTATATGAGCAAAAGGTAAGTAACAGAGTCTTGGTCAAACCTCTACATTAATGCCTTTAGTTGGCATTTAGCAAACAAATAGCACTGGTTCAGCACAGCAAAGCCATGGACACTTTCACCTTTGCCTCATTTATGGGTTTTCAAATTTGGCCCTCTATTAGGATCAGTGAGGGTATTGTTAGAACATTGATATTTTGGCTCTCCCTAGAGAGTCTGATTTAATGGCCGTATGGTGTAGTATAAACTTTGGAATTTTTTATATCTTCCCTGTGTGATTTTAATTGGAGCAAAGTTAAAGAAGTACAATTCACTGGCTTCTTACTCTAACTACAATATGTTTGATTTGGGGAAATCTTAAAATGACCAAGCCAGAGTCTTAGACCCATGGATTCTGGTTTAATTGGCCCTGCTTGTGGTCTTTCCACACAGAAAATTCCCCAGGTGATCCTAATATGCATCCAGGCCTGAGACTCCCGGATTCAAAACATATAAAGCTGCTTTATAGGTATGGACTTGCCTCCGCAGCATCCAATCTTTTCCTTTTCTCCTTCCAGAAAATGGGTTCCAGGAAGCTGTGATGTGTGCCTTATTAGACGCTGACCTGAAGTATCCAGTCCTAAGCCTTCTGCTGTAAAGCAAGGCCTAGGGTATTGAAGACAGCTAGGAATGGAGAAAAGATATTTCAATGACGATAAACTAGCTGCAATATACGTAAGAGTATTGAAAGAGCAGCTGTATGTTTTTTGAGTCACATAGTTTCATGATGCACGGCAGGTTGGACAGAGACTCCATCTGATTAAGGAGACTCTGAGGAAATGATCAACCATCGATTGATCCATTCAACAGGGTTCATGGAGCAGCCCCTTGGAGTAAGCTTTGCCGCAACTGGAAGCAAAGCAGACTAGACAGCCATTTCAGAATTTAGTAACAAAGCATAAAACCTATCAGTGCTTCAGGCAGGTCATTCACTCAAAGGAGACTGTACTTCTCACACCTGCCTTTTTCTGTGTGAAGCCCATATCCCCAGCAGCCTCTGCAACAAACCTTCCATAACGGCTCCTGCATCCTCCATGCACTGGTCATAGACCCCATCACGCAGTGTTCCCTCCTTCCCCCATCCAGGTTCAGGTGGTGTCCTGCTTTTCTCTCCCACAAGTGCCCCTACTGGATCCTCTAGTTATTTATCAAGCTAGTAAAATTCTGGACTCCCCTGTGGGTGGGAGAATTGAAAGTGTGTGTGAAACAGGCAGAAGTAATCCCAGTAGATTCGGTCAGAGAAGCCTGCTCACTTTAAAGGAGCTTTAAACAAGTCCTGGTTATACTTTTTTATCTTCCCAAACAGATCCAGTTCGTAGCTTATCCCTTCAACTACATCTCCAGTTCTCAAAGGCGATGGCAGAAGACTGATGCTGTGTCCTTGAGGTCTAATGGACCTTCTGGTAGCCCCCATTAGATCTGTCTTCAGCCCCTTCTTACCGGGTTAAGTGGACAGCATGTGCCAATCCTAATGGACTTACATGTGAGATCCAATCAGAACCTACCCCAAATCTTGAGGATTTAAAGGTTCAGGAGCCAGAAAACCCATAGGCCCGATCCTCATTTTCAGCCAGGGTTTCACATCCTGAATTCCTTTCCTTCACTTCTTGTCTCCATTCCCAGAACACTGCTGGAAGGAGGAGGGTGATATCAGCAAAGCACTCAAAGAAGATCGGAGTGTATTTTCTTTCCAATGTTGCAATTTGTGACATCACTCCCCTCCAATGAGATGGTCCAAAGAAACTTCTAAGTCTAGTCTGTTCAACCATTGGCCCTCACATCCTTTCAAATACACACTAGAGATGATGCCACGAAAACTATTGTTACTTTTCCTTAGTCCTTTTTCCTTACTAATAGGTGTGGCATTAACTAATGAGATGTTTCACTCAGTATCCAATTAATGTAAACATTACTTGTTATTAATAATATCGACTAGAAGAAGAGATTTTCTATTTTCATTTTAGATTTTGGAATCATTACACAGTGAAAGGAATAAGTGAACAGCGCTTGCTGTGCGAATGTGTCATTTCACAAACTTATCACATTTAAACTTTACAGCAATGTACAAGGCACTGTTCACTTCCATTTGATGGTTAAGGTAAATGATTATAGATAATTAAATAACTATATTAATAATCTTCTAATAATAACATTAATAAGTATATTTAGCCAAGCATAGAGGAAAAGGGAGAAAGAGAAGATAGGTTTCAGAAGGAATAAATGATCTACTGATTCATATAACAGACAGAGGTGACTGAGCTGGTGGGAATCTGTGACATGAAAGCCATTAGGTCCTTGGTTCTTAGGCAAAGTTTAATTAAAATCTGTTCACATTAATGACCTATGATCAGTGCTGCAGGACATGAGTGAAAAAGAGAGAGTGCACAGAAGTGACAGATAAGACTGGGAAGTCAAATAAAGCAAAGAACATGTCCTCTGTGTATGGAGAACTCTTCCATCATTTAATTCAGGCCATATGCCGACACTGTTTCATAAAATAATGGATGAGAGAATGAGTAAGTAATGTGCACAGCCTGAGGCAATGAGACGTCGACACCCTGCTACATTATAAGCCTCAATAAAGACTGGCCCTCGGGAATCTAGTGTAGTTGGTGTTCTCTCATGGTGAGACAAAACACCAACAGCCAGAGTTAAAGTTGGAAAGGTTTATTTAGTTCCTAGTTGTAGACCTTTTGGTTGATAATCAGCTAGCTCCAAAGCAGGGTGGCACATGGCAGAGGGGCATCTCAGAGGAGAAACAGGGCAGGCAGAAGACAGAAGAAACAAGCCAGAGGCCTTAACAGAGACTTGTGGTCACCTTCATGCTTTCAGACTACTCAAGGAGAGCAGCACTCACACCTTCAATCCTAGTGCCTTCGAGCCTAGTAATGCACCCTGAATCAACCCCAGTGTCACACACTCTAGACCTACCTACCTCAAACAAAGCCCTCCGAGACTAGATAGGCTGTGGGGGACATCTAGACACAAGCCACAACAGCAGTACATTTCAGCTTGCACTGAGTAGGTGTTTTACACTTAAACAGCTGAGTAAGCTCCCTTGCCCTTGTTTGAGTGTCCTGGGTCGAACAAGACTAGCATCACAACTAGCACAGAGCAGGTAAGTCTAGGACACGGAAACTACAGAGCAGTCAGGAGCACTGATGTCTCTTAGGCCAATATAAATAGCAGGAAAACCAAGAAACAAATATCATTCTTCCAATCTTTACCAGCTGTTTATCAGACAAATGGCTACTATCTAGAATATATAAAGAGCTCTAAAAAAAAAATCCGCCCACCTAAATTTAAAGATCCAATTCAAAAATGGACATCTGAAATGAACAGACACTTTTCAGAGGAAGAAGTAAGAGCAGCTAAGAAGTATATGAAGAAGTGCTCCACATCACTAGTTATTGGAGAGATGCAGATGAAAACAACACTGAGATTTTATCTCACTCCACAAAGAATGGCTGCGATTTCAGAACCCTTCTCCTCTGCTGGTGGGTGGGTGCATAGCCATGTACAACTTCTGTGGAAATCAGTGTGGAGATTCCTCAGAAAGCTAGGATTAGAGATCCCATTTGACCTGGTCATTCCTCTGCTAGGTATATACACAAAAGAATGAAAAGATTCATATCACAGCAATATATGTGCACCCATGTTTATAGCAGCTCAGTTTATGATTGCTAAATCTTGAAAATAACCCAAATGTCCATCACCTGGAGACTAGATAAAGAAGATGTAATTCTTTTATAGAGTGGAGTATTATCCTGCCATTAAAAATGATGATTGAGTCATTCATACTCAAATGGATATATCTTCAAGACATCCTCGTAAGTGAAATAAAAAGATCACAGATGTGTAAATATTGTATATTTTCTCGGGTAGGAGAAAAATGAAGATGTCAATGAGTTCTAGTACATATAGTTGATATTGTGAAATAGGGTGTAAGGGTAAATAACGAGGGGGAAAAGAATGTGTTAGTAATAAAAAAAAGAAAAACTTTTGTATATAGGGGGTGGGGTGTTGGAGGGTGGGTGGGAGAAGGGGAAAAATGAGAATCAAGTCATGTAATATTCTGTACAAACTCTCAATGTTGAATGAGATGATGATGTGTATTCATAATGTACCAATAAAGATTTGAATAAAAAATATCATTCCTTTTCAAAATTGTACAACCAGTGATTGAAAAATAGTGACAATTTAATTTTTATAAACCTTATTATAGTAAAAGACACATTCCCAAAGAAAATTACATAATTGTATTTTAAGCAAGAGAAAGTATTCTGAAGGAAAACAGTGACAATGTGTCTTTTGCTATAATAAATTTTTAAATTGTAAACATTTATCATAGTTTTCATTACCATTAGTTGATGAACCATTTATGACAATTTTAAAAACTAAGCAATGTGTCCTCACCCACTTTAATCATGGTGTTGTGCAATTTCTGACTCTTCCCCAAAGTCAAATGGCCATGAAAGGTAAATATTTAATTAATTCAAGACATTGAGGCTGCCACAATAGTGCAACCAAAGACACCTGTGAAGGATGACTTCCATGCCTGCTGCCAAAAGAGGCAAGAACCACGGGATAAATGTGTTCAGGATGAGGGTGAGCACTTGGAGGACAAAGTGGCAATTAATGCCACTTGGTGTCTCATCATAAAAATATATGTAATTGTCCACATTTATCGTATTTTGTTGATCAGACTGTGTTTAAAATGTCACAAAGAGCACCCTGATCTGTGTCTTTTCGTGGAAATGAAAGCATGTGGTCAACAGAAAGCCACTCCGAGGCAAGCTGGCAGGAGGCAGGAGAGGCCTTGCAGTCCTGAATACTGGCGGCGCAGCACAGGCTGTCCTAAAGGAGGCTGTGGACTCAGAAGCTAACAGAAACGGCTCCCACAGGTCATGGCCACGAAGCCTGCATAACCTGCGTCGTGTCTGTCACATATAGAGCTTAAGGATGAAATTGCCCAGCGCTGCTACTTTCTTTGTTCCACATATAATTCCATTTTCATCTGAAATGAAGTCTCCCCAGATTTGTGCAATTTTACTCTCATACAACCTCTTATCCCGATACTCTCCTTATAATTTTCATAAGATTGGCCAAAAAAATATATTGGAAGCCATCATCTTATTTTGTTCCACTTAGCAAATGCCCTCAGATTCAGGGGATAGGAGCAACTCTGATTTGAATTGCTCAGCCCCATGCTGATTTGTGTGCAGCCGGTCTAGTGAGCGCCTGGCTACTTGTTATGCTGAATGTGCTCCCAACGTGCGCTGCAGCCTGTCTGCGTCCACAGCCAGAGACACTGCATCCGAGGGAGTTTTCCTAGAGACTTGCAATTTGCTGAGGCAAACCAGAGAAATCTCTGTAAACTGCAACCGTGCAATACTAAAATGCGCCGGAAATTGCACTGGATTAAAATTTTAAACCAGTAATCTCTGCTCAGTCCCCTTCAGACCTTTCGGTAGAAGCAAGGGATTGTCAGGTCGCCTCCAGTGAGAAAGCAGCCCCGCCTAGAGAATGAGCCCCGCCGCACCTTCCCAGGCGCCTCGCTCTGAATGCGGAGTGTCCACCCTCAGACTCCGGCGCAGCCGCAGCCTTCCCTTGCCCTGCGATTTTAGGCAGGCTGATGGCCGCAGCTGATTTCCGCTGTGAGGATTAAAGAGGCGACAATCTGCAAAGCACTAGAATAGTCTCTAGAACACGGGAAATACTGGAGACATATTGGTTTTATTAATATTATAATCTCCTCTCTCCCTGTGGATATACCTACTGGTACCATCAAAATTTTAAGGACAAATGTGTTTATATTAATCCTAAATTCCTCCCATGCAAATCAAATTTAGTAGTTTTTCTCACCATTTTCCCACTACGGTTCCTAAGGCTGTTAAAACAGGCTCTTGAAAGCTCAGCTTTCATTGTTTCCTATTTAATATAGGATGAAAAGGTCTCCATTTTGCAGAAATCAGTTAAAGCTACTTGAAAGAATGAGACAATACTTGCATATTGTGTTTAAATATGGAGACTACATTGTATTTTACTTTTTACTTACTTATATTTTTAATATTTATTAGCAAGGGTTTGTGTTCCATGAATTCATTGTGATGAATCAGCCACTAAATACATCACGTCTTGAACCTTTTCACTTCCCCTTTCCCTCTCTGCCTCCTGTCTTTCTTCATCTCTAGCTTCCTTTCACACCTCCACAGAGTGTATATCACCATTTCCTATCATCTTTTATTTAGCTCCTTAAATTAGTTACACTTTGTATTTCCCTAGTATGAGAAACTATGTGATATTTAACCCTCTGTGCATGATATGTTACATTTAGCATTATCAACTAAAAGATGCATCCATTTTCTTACAAAGTGCTCAGGTTTACCCTTCATCATGGTAGGGTAATATTTCCCTGTGTTTTGAGGCATTCATCTGTTGAGAGACATAGAGGTCATTATGGAGACTAGATTTTAAAAGACATGTTAGTGACCAAAGATATGTCAAGATGATCAGGACCCTTGATGCAGTGTGACCAAAATAGACACAAAGGGACATCATGCAGGAGATCCAAAGGTCTCCTGACATACAGATCCACTGGTAGAAGGTAAAGTTGTTAGATGGAGATGTTCGAGGACAACCTCTCAAACATTATTTAATTACTAAGCTATGCTGAACAGTGGCACACATAGAAAGGAATACATAACATAAGACAAAGACTTATAAAAATGGAATAGAAACAAAAGCAGCTAAGTGAAAATCAATTATATGATTTAGTCAAAGCAAGGACTAAACAATAGTTATTGAAGTTACTAAAAATAAAGATAGCAGAGACAAAGATCTGTGGACAAGACATGAAAAGAGGGAGCACAATACATTTTCTAAAATTTTCTATCTTTTCACAAAATTTATGAGACATGCAAAAGAAGAGAAATACCAATTCATTCTCAGAAAAATAAAAGCAGAGAATGCAGTGAATAGATATTTTCTTTGAGTTGACTGATATACTGAACTTTTTATCCAAGGATTAAAGGTAACTATGTTGAAACAATTAAAGGAAAATATGAAGACAGTTATGCAACATGTACAGAGCATTTCTACAAAGTTGTAGAAGTTGTAAAAAGAAAAGCCATATGTAAATTGTGGAGATTAAAAATAAAGAATTAAAAAATGTCATTATAGATACCTGATAGCTGAAATGTCAAAAGAAAATATCAATAAATTAAAAAATATAATAATCAAAATTATCCAAGCTGAAGAACAGAAAAGTAATGGTAGATACACAATCAAAAGAAATTAATATATACATCATAGGAAGAAGATAGGTCAAAAATTGCATAAAAAATTAATAAAACCTCAATTTGATATTAATCTAAAGTTGCAAGTAAATTTAATACAAAGAAATGCACAGCTAAACAGTGTAATGAAGTCATTCTTAGCAAAACACAAAAAGCAATTCTCCTTATAAACAAATGAAGAGGAAAACATACTATCAGTTGACATCTTATCAGAAACAATGGAAGTTACATTCTAGTGAAATAATATGATCATAGCAATGAGAGAGAAATGTTGTGAACCATCCAAGAAAACTATCCTTCAGAAAGGAAGATAAAAAACATAGCTAAAGTCTAAAATAACCTTTCTAGCTGACATGCCATATAATAAAACAAATTCATTTACGTTGTTAGGAAATGACACCAGATGATAACTTAAATCCACAGGAAGAAATAAAAGCTAGAAAAGCTAAGGATATGTGTAAATATAAAAGAATATGCAGGCTGGGGATATAGTTCAGTGGTTCCGGAGCCTGTCTTTCAAGCGCAAGGGCCCGGGTTTGATCCCAGTAACCACATACCAATACTGGGCGTGGAGATTCACCCCAGCAGCAATCAGTACCACATACCACAGTGCCGGGCGTGGTGGCTCACGCCTGTAATCCCAGCACTCAGGAGGCAGAGACAGGAGGATTGCTGTGATGTGAGTTGGAAGCTGAGCTGAGCGCCAGCCTGAACCACAAAGCGAGACCCTGTCTCAAAAAACCTTAAAAAAAAAAAAAAAGGAATATGCACATTTACACAGTTTTCTATTTTCTTCCCTTAACTTTAAAGTAGAAGGTTTAATAAAATAATTACAGCACTGTTTGGACTTTTAACATATAGGTATAATAAAAGTCACAGTAGCAAACAAAAGATAATAAGAAATTTTGTAGCAAGTTTCGATGTTTTACCAGTATTCAATCTAAATTACATTACTAAAAGTTAAAATCTGTACTGCAATTTTAACTAAGGCTAATAAAATAAATTTTGACATAATAAGCCAAGACAGGAATTAAAGTTGTGTAACTTTGTAAAAATAAAAACAGCAAAGGAACAAAAATAATAACAAAAAGGCTAGAGAAGAATTAAACGAAGAGCAAAATGCTAGATGTAATTCCAAGGTAAGATCAGCCACAGTAAATATGAATGGATAATACTTCCCAATCAAAAGACAGAAACTAGACAAAAGAAAAAAGTTAAAATCAAACTGTACCTTTTCTACAGTAGATACTTGAAGTTCAAAGGGACAAATGGCATGTAAGTAAAAAGAGAGAAAAATATTATAATCATAAAAGACTTGCATTTGTTATTTCAATATAAAATGTGAAAGTAAAGAGATAGAAAAACATGCATACTTCAAAGCTGGGTGGAAAGCTGTGGTTCTTCTACAGAATGGAGTATTACTCTGCCATAAAAAATTATAAATTTGGATCATTTATACTTAAAGGACATACCTTGAGGGCATCCTCATAAGTGAAATAAACAGGTCACAGATAGGTAAATATCACATCTTTTCTCTGGTATGAGAAAATAAAGATGTAAATGAGTTCTAGAATTGTATGTTATATATTGTGAAATAGAAAATACTCAAAGTGTAATAGGGTGAAGGGGGAAAATAATGAGATTATAATAAAAAAGAAAGGAAACAAACTGTAAGTATATAGGGGGTTGGTAGGGTGGGTAGCGCTATGGGAAAAAATGAGAATTAAGTTGTGTCTTATACTGGTGCAAATACTCATTGTGGAGTGCAATTATGATGTGTATATGTAATGTACCAATAAAGATTAAAAAATTTTTAAAAAACAAAGATAGGCGGATTAATTATAGTAACATTAATCATATTGTTTAAGGGCAATATTAGAAACAGTGAGGAATATTTAATAACAAAACCATTAGTTCACTGAAAAGATAATAATTGCAGATTTATTATATAAGCACTTATAAGAAGCAAAATTACAAAAGGGATGAATAAATAGACAAATCACAGTAACATTCAAAGATGTCAAATGTCATTTCCAATGAGAAAAATTCAATTGAAAGTATGCAAAGATTCATAAGGCTTTAACAATTCTATCTACCAACCACTGTAGACAACATATATAATACTGT